>JAOBYE010153554.1:0-18404 GCA_025403585.1 Parazoanthus swiftii | reverse complement strand
GTTCGAAGAGGACAGCGCCTTTGCTGATTTGGCATCACCAGCCGGACCGATTTTTACTCAATTGGAATGGGTCCCTTTCTCCCCTCCTGGATATTATCCCCCTCCCCTTTTCCCCTTCTGGCTGTTATACCCCCTCCCCTTTTCCCCTTCTGGATATTATCCCCCTCCCTTTCTCCCCTCCTGGATATTATCCCCCTCCCCTTTCCCCTCCTGGATATTATCCCCCTCTGCCAATGTACACATTGTAAGCCCATCCCAAGCCCCTTAGAATTTATAAAAGCCCAGAACTTCATTGTAGGACTTTATGTTTGGAAAGATTGAGGTAGGGAAGGCCATGGTAAAAACCTCCCTATTTTCACGCTAAATAAAAATACTGGAGATTGCCATAGGGAATACTCTATAGTTAGAGGTCAGCAATGCTCATCATCAGGTTTTTAGGGGATTAAAGTAACAATCTGTTGCCTGCGCCACCAAGAAATCGATTTCCAAATGCTCAACATCCAACAGAGAAGGGGTATTATAGGCAGATGCAGGTGTTAAGAAAAAGACATACAAAAACTTGAGCTAAATGTGTGAAAAGCATTGTTTTTGAAAACAGAAATTTGACAAAGTGTAATGGCTGTCAACAAGCTACAATAACACAACTTTTGTGTCAAATTTGAATGTTACGATCCAGTTTCAAAATTGCACATTCAAATGATTCACTTTTACATAAAAAGGCAGAAAGGAAGGAGATCAGCCCTTAATGTTCAATGTCCTGATGTTAAATGTTAACAATCATTGCTAGGGCATGTTACTAATTAAAGAGACTGTTAATACTGAGATTTAATAGATGCCAAAAATAGCACTGATTCCTTCAAGTTAATGCTATCCACAGGATTGGTTGTTAGGGTAGTACATGTATGTGTATCTTCCAAGGGAGGTGTATTTTTTTTGACAATCTCCAGATATTCCAATGAAGACTTCCAACAACCAAACAAGGATGTACCCCAAGAGACTAGTAAATGCTTTCCGCAAAAGCACACAAAGATCATGGTGACATCAGCCACTGAAAGCAATTTGCCACTCCTGAAACTTCAAAAGGACTGAGTCTGTCTACCCAAACGGTTCCAGAGGGAAGTGCTTTAGCGTGTGTATTAGATAACTCATTAAATAACAATCTTCCCGGCACTATTGTTTGTGCATAGTGCATGACTTTATCTCACCAAAAAAACAATGCGATAGAGAAATCAATTGTTAGAATCTCATCACGGTTTGTACCCATTGTGTACTGTTCATTTTAATTTGTAAAATTAGCATTTGTACCATTGCTTCCTGGGACCGTATGGGTGGACAGTTCCAGTCCTAGCTTCATTTCTGGAGTGGGGATTGGGCAACAGTATTTTTTAATCTTACTTTTCCAATATCTGATTTTAAGATTTTGACTGAAATACTTATAGAACAGGAAACTAAATTGGTCTTGCTTAATTGTTTGCAAAACAATCAAGATGAATGATACTTCTGACAGAGACATAACATCAGGTAACTGGATTTATTGCAATAGTTCAAAATTCTTAGGAATGATTCGAAATGTGTCAAGTTGTTCAGAAGAGTTATCAGCTGTTCAAAATAACTTAGAACTACATGTACACCTGAACACATGCAACATGTATATGCAAGTTACACAGTCATGTAAATATAGCATCAAATATATACATTCAAGTAGTCTGAATTGTTGTCTTTGCATTATGCTGCAGGGCCATAGCAAGTCTTGGAAAACTGAGGGGGCACCACCAAGAGCCGAAGGTGCGAGCCTTCTAGGGGGGACCGGGGGCCTGCTTCCCCGGGAAATTTTGAAAATTATTTTGTCTAAAAACGTGTTTCCTGGGTTTTAAACGCCATTTGAAACAAAATCAGTGTCTAAAACTAGTAAAATATGACAAGTTTTTCTCAAACTTGGAGAATTTTGCCGAGCTTGACACATTTGCTGGGGAAAAAACTGGGGGGGGGGGGCACGGGCCCCCCCGGCACCACCCCTTGCTACGGCCCTGCCATATATATGCAGCTGCAAATTTTGTTATATACGAAGAGAAATTGTTACTAATGATGTCTTTCTTGTTTTGTAGCGATGACTGAGATAAACATCATTTTCACCACCGACTCGGGACTGTATGTTGGATATGAAACCGCCAACAAGGACACGACAAAGTATAACTTTGTTAAAGTTGAGGTGAAAAAGGGCACCTGGATACTGTACCAGCAAGTAGATTACAACTCTGCAAGTGCTGGTGGTGCAGAGATTATGATAGTTAAGGGTGGTGATCCCCCAATGGATTTAATCCATCTGGAGAGCTACTGATGCATGCGGTGCTGCTACTTTGTTTGAACACACTAACTATGGTGGAAAGCGAAAGGTAAGTCCTTAAAATGCCATGATTACATTCCGACAGTAGTAACTTCTATTCAGGTAAAGAGACGAAGTAACAAAAGGACGTGTGAACATTGATCGCAACTTCTTCTGACTTTGAGTACTAGTTAGCGTGAGTGTGCCGTCGGGATGATCTAGTCTGCCGTCGACAGGATTTGGATTATTATGAATACGACAATAATCGAGTGAATTCAACCTTCTTCATATTATCAGGATTTCTTTAACACTTCACTGCACGAGCACCGATCTTTATGTATTTTAAAATCATCCTCGCACCTGCACAACACGAACACTTGCGAGGGTCCTTGTATAGAGGAAGGCACGTTATACGGAAGAAGCAGATAAAAAAAGAAGTAGAAGTAGAAGAAGAAGAAGAAGGAGAAGAAGCAAGAAAAAGAAGAAGAGGAAGAAGAAGAAGAAGAAGAAGAGGAAGAGGAAGAGAAAGAGGAAGAAAAAGAAGACGAAGAAGAAGAAGAAGAAGAAGAAGAAGAAGAAAAAGAACCCTACTTGTGGTTTACAAAACTATTGTATACAGACCACTATATAGGTTATGCAGCCCGCAAAAGGGCGCAAAATAAACTGGAATCAAGGCCACTACACCACACCTCATGGAAACTTAAAAGCATAGCAGAACACTGGGTCTTAATCTATAAATCTAATATGGAGATATTGGTCCACACTCACTCAGTCTCTTCAGAGACGTCGATCGACTGCACGCAGTATTATACCAAGGGTTTAGAGCAGTCACTACAACTTCCTCATCGACCAGGCTTTAACTCAGCATCACCTTTAACGCTGTTCGCCTACTGTGTAACACAGGCTTCCAGACGCCGCCTGCCTATGAAACTATCGCTGGTTTAGATACCAACTAGCACTTTCTCTTTAACAAACCATCTCGTCTTTGCTTTAGCCCTAAACAGCTTCAATTAATCTCACTTGGTACCAGCAAAGTTTGCTCCGTTGTCAGAAAAAAACATGTAAGCTTCCCTTTGTACAAGCTGAACTACATCTTTAATAAATGAATGTCAGTCTAAGTCAGCAGTTGTTAGCATTGTTTTGCCAACAACGGCAAAAGCACTTTCTGTCTTTATCATAATATCCAAGAATTTAGTTGTTGAGCATATTCGGCAGGCTACGTCATAGACGTATGTACTCTTGATTTGCTTGGATTGACCACGCCCTGATAAGATGGTCCAGTTCTGGAGCAAAAAGCTAAAACGAGGCCAGAGCTGGACCATCCTTTTACGTTCTGTCACTTCGCTGGCCGGTTGTAAGGCTCTTGGAGAGTTTCTGCGTTTCTTCAACTGTTTTTTTTTCTTCGCCTTGTCACTCTAGCTCGATCAAACTTAATTTATCTATTTCTAATGGCTCAGGCTATTCCTATGCTGATGATATAAATGTGATAAGATAAAGTGTTCTACAAGTATCCCAAGTAATACCTTCAGTGTCCGGTTGTTCGAAAGTGGGTTAGCGCTAACCCAGGGTTAAAACCTTAACCCGCGAATGGGTTTACTCCCTTTAAGACTGATTTAGGCTACATTTTTGGAAATACCGGACGTGTTTCTAGATGAAGGAATTTCGCCTAACCCTGGGTAAAACTTTATCTTCTTTCGAACAACCGGGCCCTGAGTGAAAGCACTGGTAAAGAAATGGGCTCACGCGGAGAAAGAGAAAAAAATTCTGACCCCGGCGGGAATTGAACCCACGACCTCCGGAACAGATCACCGTTGCTCTACCAATTTAGCTACAAGGCCAGATGGGAGCTCGTCGTGGGTTATTTACTTATTCCGTTACTGACTGAGTTATGAGTCTTCTTGGTTGAACAGTAGACAAAGTCAATTAAAAGTCAATTCATTATCCATGAATAAAACCTGTGAGTTTCGACAGCGTTTACCGCTCAGTTCTTTTATCTGAATTAAGGGAAAAACCTAGAAAGCTTTTTGTTGCAAGCTTTGGTTTAACTTTTGTTAGACTTTCGCAAAGTCCCTCGCACCATTTCTGCTGATGCTGTGTAGGGGCCCGCGGTGCTCTCTAGTTCGCGCCTTCGGTATTTGGGAGACTTGCTCGCGCTTTTAGCGCTCGTTGGCCGAAATTCTCCCGTTTCTCCCGTCAGTAACCCCACTCCAACGTTAACCTAAGGGAGGGGCGCATGCGCGTGACATCACATATTTAGACCCACACGGGAAAACACTCAAAGACTGGATACATGGTTAGGGAAGTTAGGCTGGTTAAAAAAGTAACATGTAATTGAGGGAAAAAAAAACAACCGAGTCGACTTGTGGCAAGTCTAAACTTTTATCAAGTAATCTGTTTTTGCAAACGCTTATTATTTGTCAATCATCTCCAAACTTCTGTTTTGTTTTTTTTATTTAACAGATTTATCAAGAAGGTTCCCCTGACATAACAGCTGACTTTCCAATCAATAACCCGAAAGGAGTGTCGTCAATGATAATCTCTTCTGGTAAAGTCTGGCAGCTGTTCTCGAATACCAACTACCAGCCCGAGCCTGGAGAACTTGCCTCGCCCAACTGGTACCAGTCCTTCACGGGCCCTGATCCTTATATCCCAAACGATTCGTTGGCAAGCCTTCGCCCCCTTTGGGAACCTCAGTAGATTAACCACGAGATGTGTGGTCGTTTGTTTTCATTTTTTGAACTCAATAGCTTGCAATCATAAAGATGTAACTTGCAAGTGTAATAGCTTAGCGCGAGTGTACTTTAGTCTCTCCTTGTGTTTCTAACCAGTTTTGGTTGTTCATTTTTAGATTTTCGAAAATTTGGTTAACGTATTGATTAAGACAGGCCGCTTAAAATAGCTAGCGATAATACAGCTTGTCGTTTACAAGTAGTTTCTCGATTCATGTCGTATATCTGCACCAACGTCGTCTTGTAACTTAAACCACAATTACTCCCAAGAAGATACTCTTTCTGGTGAACAAGATTCTTGGACATTTTAGCTTAACAAATGTCGCCAAAGTTGTTCAACGGTTACATGTAAAACGTGTGAGCTGTCTTAAATTAACTGAGCACCAGCGCGCGTGGTAGCCGAAACAAAAACGGTTTGACGTGCGCCAATACATTTGCAGTTTGATTTTTAAAACACCACTGTTTTATCACGCACGCCCTTCTTTCATTTTTTTTTACCAGGGACCTTCGGGCTCGTCAATATCCAGCCGTACTACATACTAGATTGTCTAATTACATATATTTTTCTAAAATTGCGCACTAAAAATATTCTCAATAGTCTTTACATTACCACCTCGCGGTGATTACAAGATCCACAGCGGAAGAGAGCACATCGAGGAATTTTCCGACGAATTCTCCCAAATTATTCAAATTCAAGTCCTGTACTCTTTGAAAGTAAAGTAAAGTACACATTCTTGAGACATGCCGATTATGTCTACAGAAGTCGCAATCCTTAATTCATTTGGTGAACACAACAGTGGCCTTGCTATACTAGTAGCTCTATCTCTGTAAGTCTTTTGTCTTTGTTAGCAGCCGATCCAATAGGCTTTTTAATGACTTCAAACATCGTGATTTCTTAGATGTATGTATAGTACAAAAATTTGAAGTTATTTTAAGATCTATGTGCTAAGTCGATCACAACTTTAGAAACTGTGATATAACATGCATTATTCCCTGATAATGATAATAAAGTCCTAATATTATAAGCTAATTTATTTATTGAATAAACCACTTCCGTGATATGTTGTATTGAGTTATACAGGCCCGAGGCTGACAAATTGTCCGAAAATTTGTGGAAAATTTGGAATCCGAGGGACTGTACAAACTAAATACAACATATACCACGGAAGTAGTTCATTCATTTTATGATTCAACAGTAATTTTTTAATCGAGACAACCAACACTCAACAGTTGACACGTGCGTATGAAGTTTTATTGATCGGCTAACAAAACCTGAACGACGGTTTTATTCAGTACTTTATAACGAAATTTACTTGGAAACCATTGCTTTTCAAAACGTTATTTGGCAACGCCGGGTTAAGATGTTTTAGGCCTCTTTTGGTTCAGGAAGAGTGTTTTGAAAAGTCTTAAAGCGGACATTTTTGAACTGTCGAACAATGAATAATACTAAAACCCAAACCAGTTTGTTTTCCGATTCAAAGTTTAATAGTAATACTCAGTATCGTTTTACAGCTGTAACTACATACTGATTCGAAAACCTGAATGAACTCGGTCTTCTTTCATGTCGAGTATGAGTTTACTTGAACAAAAACTTTCCGGCAGAGCATTTCTACAACAAAAACATTTGATTTCACAACTTGCTGCTTACCTTATTTTGCTGCTGTCGTAGAAATTATCTTCTAAAACTTCTCTCTAAGAATTCTTCGACTAGAGCTTTAAAAACTGTCATAACATGTTCCTATATACTATGCACTGTAGTTTATAATAACTAATGTATCACATTATAATATAATGTATTGATAAAACAGGACTTCTTCAGTTTATAAGGTAACACTAAGGACTATCAGCTGGCGATCTGTGTAAAAAAATAAAGGTATCTCTAAAACTATCTTGGTACATTCGTACTTATTTGTCACGACTGACAGTCTTTGCAGGTTCTCCATGATGTGTCTCGGATCCTAGTTCCAGTCCAGGATACAGGGGAGGGTCTACATTTGGTTCGCCTTCATTCCCTGTCTCGATATTTGGCACTGGTTGGTCCTTGTTTTGTGTTGGCAACACCAGAGGATCTGGGCTTCTCTGGGTAGACTGCCCTGGTCCAATAGTAGGATAAGGGGGAGGGTCTACATTTGGTTCTGGTCCATTCTCTATCCCAATAGCTGGCATCCCTCGATCGTTGTTTGGTGCTGGCAACACATAAGGGTATTGGCTTGGTGCAGGAGTAATTTGAGGTGCAGTGCGCGCCCCGTGGGACCCTATTATAACACCGCTCGGAGACCCTTGGCAAGGTGGCATAGGGTGCATCATAACGGCATTTCCTCTCTGTTCCTCCCAATAGTCAAAAGGTCTTTCACGAGCCATTGTCTGTGATGGGGGCCCAATCCCTGCGACAATATTTACTTTGATTAGATTACAGTGCTCAGGGAAAATTTTGTCTGACACGTACAAGTTTCTGACTTCCTGACTTCTTTTTAAACATTGCAGAATAGTAGAGTACGGTAGCCCTAGAGTCAAACACAAAATTAAGTAACTTGTGATGTCGGTTATGCGTCAACAACTAACGATGTCATGTCTGCAACTAACGATGTCATGCTTGCTCAAGTGACACATATTGCGAAAAATGGCCAAGATCTTTACTAGGAGACAAATCTGTATGCTAAACAATGAAGCTGAGATACATATAGACGTATTTACAGTAAAAAAAGGAACGCAAAACAAAATGGGTTTTTACTTTTTAAAACTATTTTGAAGTTTTGACAAAATATTATTAACACTGTGTCTGTTATTATGAAACTAATGAACCTTATTGCTTCACAGTTTTTTCTCTTAATTTAAAAACAAAGCTCTAGTATCTTAGTTTTTTTTACCAAGGAACATTGTAAGCTGAGAACACAGCTCTTTACCAAGGAGCGCGCGAGAAGGGCTGTCTTTTTGTTGCTGACGCTAGCTTTGCGTTGATTGGTTGTTCTCCTTTTCTCTTCAAAACCATTTCCTACTTTTTCCATATTGGATACTTTACATATTTCCATTGGAAGCCTTTGAAGAACCTATCCAGCTAATTATCATTTGGATAGTTGAAAAGACAGAAATCTGGGAGTTACTGATCAGCTACAGTAGATGAAACTGTTAATTTAACCCTATCCTACACGGGCTTTTCGGGGATTCCTGCTCATGGGGGGAGGTAGTGTTCACAGTCTGTAGATCGTTAATTATTACAGGGAATACAATGAAACTTGGCAGAAACGTACAACTTCTCAATCTAAGCATCATTTTCGGTGGACCTATGACATCATATTAAGATATTCTATGGCAGCCATCTTGGCCGCCATCTTTGATTTTTCATGACATCGGGAAAAGGTCTTATTTAACCCTTTCAGCCCCAGGCAATTTATCAACATCTAACTTCTCCTTACAAAACTCAAACAAAATTATATAACAGGTAATGAGAAATAAAGAATTGATCAAGTAAAATAAGCTATTGAAGTTGAAAAGTCAAATTCTCCCAAACTGCTTAACTGTGGAGCTCAGTTGGGAGAATTTACCATCACACCATTTGTCGTGTTTGGGGCTTAAAGGGTTAACTCAAAACTGGTGGAGAACTGTTGGAGAACTTTGGAACGGACTTTAATAAGTAAAATCTAGTTTCACTGTACAAACCCTGAATAATCAAAATATTTACTATGTGAGAAAAATGTAGGAAAACTTTAGGGAAACTTTCGCTGACACGTCACTCAGAAACTGGTCACCACGGGAAAATATTGACAGATTTTAAAAATAATAAAATTAATTTAACACATAAAACTCTTCCTTAATAAATTTTAGGAAAAGTCAGAAAACTGTTCATTTTAAGAGTGGTTTGATTTTGGCATTGGCACCCATCTCAAGTAGGACCACAAATTTGGATGTCTTTTGATAATCAAATGAAAACATAGCCTCGTTTGCTTGGTCCCTAGGGCAAGACAACAAAATAACGTTATTACCGGAGAAGGGGGGATACAATTTAATAAGTGAACACAACAGGTGATCTGGGCACAGTTTCAAATACTGCATAATTTTTTAAATTTTCACACATGTATATAGCTTATTCCTGTTTATATCCTGTACCTGGATCGGGATTTGCTGTATTTTGGCCAGAATTCATTGCACTTCTATCAGGTTCCAGTCCCAAGCAGTATCTACAGCCTCGTATGCAGGTGTAAATGAGTAGGACTGGCACTAGGATTGGGCTGAATATAATATATATTGGCAGAAGAATGAACAGAATCTTCCAGAAGGGTTTTCCACAGGGAAGTAGCCATTTAACAAACCGTCTAAACCGATGCTTCTTGCGGTTTTCGGAAAGGGAGCTGTCAAAAAAGATGAAAAAATATTGAGCATTCAGTATGATAAAATTGACATCTTCTTTTAATGCTTCGATCAGTGACGAGGAGGCATACATTTAAATAATGGAAAAAACTATTTCACTTTTCTCATACTGCTATATGTGCTTTCCACTAGGAAATCGTTATATCTCTGTTTGCAATCTATAATTACCATTTTTTTTTATTTCAAGACAAGGCGAATCTTTCAAGAAAATAGAGCAATTAATTTACAGCACCCTAGAGAACTGTAAGCTCAGTAAGGGCATTTTGAACTTAAATTCCTGAATAGCAAGGTATTCATTTGAGGCAACAGTAATAAATCTAAAACACTTTATGTTGGAAGTATGTGAAAAGATTACATGTACTAGGGCAGACTTTACCTTAATTTTTAATACATTGGTCTTCCAAGATAACTCACAAAACTAACACATCTGACTATTTAGTGAGTAACACTATTTAAACAATCATGTAGATTATACCCATACATGTGTAAATCTGCACACTGTATTATGAAAAGTTAATCAAAAGAAAAAACCTCATTCATACCTAAAATAACACTTTGCTGTGATTCTTTAAATAATTAATTTTTTAATCTTCAAAAAAATCTAGAAAGATCTGGATTTTGAAACTATTAATTGAGGCACATAAACCAAGTGTAAACGAAATTATACGTTATATGTGGATAATTTAAAGGGCCACAGTTCCTTATTGTTTAGATTTACAGATTATTTTTTAAAAGACATTAGGAGAAGGAGATGATAAGACAAGAAATAAGGAATAAGGAATGACAAATAAAAATGAAAAATAAATTCATCTCTCTCAGGTTCATTTATAATTTTTAAATTTTCACAAGCAATCCTGATCAATATTTTTTACTGCCATGATGGTCCAAAATAATGAAGTCCATCATCTCCTTAACTGGGAAATCTGTTTTTATAACAGCATGGTACATGCAAGTCACAAGGAAGGAACAAATTAACAAGATAAACCCTGATTCGTCTGAAACTCAAACAGTTTTAAGTCATAATCAAAAGCAACATAAAAAAAAGTATTAGCCAACAAAAAATTTATTTTTGTGCCCAAACCAGAAAATTTAGGTAAGGAAATTCCAATAAGCTTTAAGACTAAAAAATTGTGGCCGTAACTATGCCAAGTTCTTTTACCTGATAGCTGGAGAAGGTTTACTGTTAGCAAATGCCTGTCTCTGTTGATTTCTCTGGTGGTAGGGATAGTTCGTGTTCTGATGTCTGTCAGGTGCATCCCTACCACGACTATAGTAAGGCTGGCTGTTGCCATAGTAACCATAGTAGTATATGTCATCAACGAAAACACAGCACTGATTGAAGTGAAACAAGAAGTTCAATCATATATACATGACTTTAAGCAAACTACAGTTTACAAGAAAAGATTTATAACTGGTCTTAACCCTTTCACTTGTACAAAGTTTATTAACACTGCATCTTTCTCCTCGCAGATTTAATACAAAATAGGTTGATCATCCACTACAGTCTCCAATCTCTCTCAACCTATATTGATTTAACGGGAAACAAATAGAGACAAGTAATAAGAATCATTATATTTCTAACAAGCAATTCATTATTTGGCACTTCTGGTAATAAAATGTTCAAATTCAAAACTATATGATTGTACAATAGCATGAGCATTCCTGAAGACACGGGACTGAAAAAATATTCTTCCAAGACTCCCAACCCCTTACCGTATATACTCGGCGTGTAAATAATAATATATTCAACACATTGTCAAATAGAAAAGCTTTTTTGACTTGTTTAAGTTCTAATTTGATTACTGTTATAACTATATATTTATGTGATCAAATACTGTTTGAGTGTTTTCAAGAGTCACAACTATAGCTTCTCAAACAAAATCAATAAATTTACACTTAACTACAAAATGGACCTTACAGTACAGTACTTGTAAGTTAGCAACAATCTCTCATCTGATTTCTAAACCCAATTAGTCACTAACAGTAACTTACGATTTTCAATAGTAGAACTTGAACAATCATAGTCAATAGTCAGAAAATTTTATTAATATTTATAATTATAGCTTGTAAAGTACTGAATAGATAGGTCTTGAGAAAATAAAAGTATTATTAAATAATGTTTCTTTAGCAATCATTTAACATAAAAATTGACAATAATTTATAATATTTTATTATTTAATTATATGTAATGTAGTACTTATTTTAAAAAGCAAAACCAAATGAACTTAGTTATTATTATAATTAATATTAATATTTCCCTGACAGAAAAGAATCCAAGAAAAATCAATACTTTTTTCTTATTTAAAAAGTAAACAGTCATAGACAAGCAGTTTATTGAAAGTCTAACTTACCATAACATCACAACATGAACAGCGGCAACAATCAAAGTCATTGCTAACACATTCTCTACCACACCGCTCACTGCCATTATTGCCACAGCATGCTTGACAGTTTCTACATTCATCAAAATCACAAATGCAGCCATCACAGCAGTCATCTAAGTCGCACGCACAGTCACCACAATCACAATCACAATCATTGTCACCACAGTCACAGTCGCAATCCATATCTGCATCATCCATTTGTGTAGACAGCGCTTTGAACTCTGGGCTTTCAAGATTTGCCAAAATTTTATTGTAGACAGTCAGTGCTTGGCTATATTAATGCAATATATCTACCTGAAAAGGAAACATAACCAAAAAACTTGGTAACCTTGGGTAGTAAAAGTTTTCGGTTTTGTGGCCTAAATTTTGACCAGGATGCATATATATAAACTAGTATAATCTCCAGACAGTGCTGTTCCGCCCTTTGAGGGCTCATCAGTGCAACTCAGAGAAGGATTTTGCGACTGAACTTCTGTATACCAGAGTGCTCAAACTCAAAAGAGTGAGCTATGCGTAATGCAAATAGCATGACAGGAGTTTAGTTCAGTCCCAAAAAAAACATCTACAATACCAAGAACTACACATGCATGCGCAGCCGAGGTACCAAGAAGGTGGCAGCAATGGACAGCTTTTTCCATCTTGCTAGAGCTCGTCTTGTATATATAGTTTCAAAACGTACTTATTTTCTATACACAACTATATAACTCAGTTGGCATGACTCAACTTGTGGCAGGATACAAGCTGTACAAACATACATGTAGACACATTAGAACTACCCACAGCCAAATTAGACACGTCTACTATCCTGCCCAGTACAGAATCCCCATCCAGCTGAGAGAGTCACCAGTTTCAAATTCTCCACTACCACGGGGAATGCAAATTGGTAAAATACTTGAAGGAGGCGGGAAGGGGAGGTTGGAGTAGAGATGTTGAAGTTTCGATTTGGTCGATGTACAGACATGATTATTAGCCCAACTGGAGATATCTGGTATTGACCTTCGTTGGAAATGATTGTTCATTGGCGAGAGTTTTTTGCTTTGACCTATGTATTCAGCAAGAAATAACGAAGTGCTTTTTAGTACTAAACTGAAATGCTCGAAAACTTGGCTTCCAGCCCACTGTCAACCGACAAACAAAACATTTAAAAGTAAACAAAAATTCTCGGGCAACATATTTCGCTGATGGATGATAGAAACAAACAGATTTGGAAGTGTAAACAGCGCCGATTAAAAGGTATTCTTAAAATGTAAAACATTTAACACATATTATCAATCTATCGACTCAAAATACTTGCCTCGGCGTCGCAATTTCCTTCAGCCTTCCCGAACATGAAATTAAAAAAGTCACCGCGTTCAGACTTATTCTCGTACCCAGAGTCCACGCGGCCTATAATATTGACGTCACCTCTGACTTATACCATCACATTTTCACTATGCAAAAACAATGAATAGTAACATTTTAAACTATAATTGCCAGTAGGTACGAGTTTAACGTTTCGAGGGGTCACACTTTTCAAACACTGATGGCTTTTTCGCTTTCGAGTCAAGTAGTTTGTTGACATTTAGATGAAAGTTTTTGCAACTTAATTTAGTTCAGTGACCTTGCCAATTTCACCAGTGGACCTTGACGGGAAAACACAAGAAAGGACAAATTGTTTGATTTTGAATTTGTAGCGAAGTCGTTGACTTTACTCAAATAATTTCGCAACAGATTGTTTTTACAATCATTTAAGTCGGCCCAAAACCACAAATGGCCCAGGCTCGAAGTAAGTCTAGTAACCTGACACGTCGTTGCGAAACAGAATTTTAAAAGACTTTCTATGGGAACTTTAACTCTGAACTTACTGAATTCAGTTGTTTGTGCGCTTAGATACTGTTTTTTTCAGTTACCGAAATTCCTGTACGTCATTGTCGTTTTTATAATAAATACATTTCACATGATTCATAGGACCCCGTTTTTTTGAACCAGTTGACCAACATTTTAACAGTTTCTTGCAGTCTTTGTTACTCAAAAGCTATGTCTTATAGAAAACAGTTTCTCTTAAAATTTGTTCTAATTTTCACAAACCCTCTTTATGACAAATAAGTCAGTAACAAGTTCCTTTGCGTGGAGATTTGTCATTTATCAAGCTTGTACTTGTTGTTAATTCAATCGATAAGATGTTGAAGCTTTGGCTTAGTCCTGTATTCTCATATTGCTGACTAAAGACGTGCCTTCTCATGGCAAACAAGAAATAGAAAAAGTTGAACACTTCAACCCTATTCAGGCTGGGAGAGTAAATGTCTTGCTGGATTTTCCAAAAGGTGACTGACCGCGACAAGGTTATACAAGGATCCACGGCCGGACCTCCAGAAATGGACCTACTTTTAGCTCTTTTTAAAACTCGCAAATCTTTGAATACTCAAATATCTTGGACATTTTCAGACAAAGCGAAGTCCAGAGAGCCGCTAACGTGTCTGCTAATCGATTTAGACCGGAAACGATAGGTGCAAGTCACGTGTTTTCAACAAAACCCGAGGTTGAACGGAAAAGGCTTTTCGAATCGCGTTACAGTACAACGTTTCAACTAAAAATTGTGAGCAATGTAAAATCGACGAAGAAAAACCATGTAACTCAAATGAAAGATCTTGAAATTCTCTGTCTTTTGAAAAAAAGCGCATCAAATTCCCAGCAGGCAGACCGAACTTACGGCGGTTTGAAGTTAGGCGATTTTAAGAGAAAACGAGGCTTATTTTGTCCCATTTCAGCAAGCACCTTTTGGAAATCCAGCCAGATGTACATGCGCCATTTTCAAACCTCTCCAAAGAACGAGTCGTTAAAGATAGTTTTTCTTAAACTTTATTAAGGATTAACAACTATATGTGTTGTGTTATGTCCATTAATAAACGTATTTCCTTGGCAACCAATTTTTGAGTGACATGTCAGAGCAAGTTTTCATAAACTTTTCTTGTAATCTAAATTTTGATCTTTCCCTTTAAGTTGCATAAAGCTCCATTCCAACAGCTTCCCTCTAATACTGATACAAACGAGACTTTTTCTTGTGCAAAAACATCAAGATGGCCGCCAAGAAAACCGCAAAAAACTGGCGGGTTTTCGATGTCATGTGACGTCATTGCTGTCTTAATTAATAATAGGTTTGTATTTTCATTAACTCAATTATTAGCTCAGCAATTTTCGTATAGACAGCGCTAACGGTAATGGATATATAGACCGCCGTCATTTTTTTAGTCCCCTCCCCCTTCCCCTCAGACCTCAATCAGAGAAACGCCAAAATTACAATGGCCGAATAGGGTTAAACAATGTACGGAGTGTTCTACCACAGTCCATGCAGTAACAAAATCATATAGGTATAACAAGCATCAAACGTTCCTTGGTCCAAGATTAAATTTGTATTAAATATTTTTAAAGTCTTAATCTAACGACTCGACAACTCAACCTCGTTCCCAGGCTCTTCGTTCTCTCTCTCTGGTTCTGGTCACATGGCAGCACCCAAATTCTGGGTGCTAACAAATAAAAGAAAACGGTGAAAAGCGTGTTTAAGGTTGATTTTTTTTTTTTAGCCAAGCGGGAAGAGGAATTTCTATAACTTGAGCAAATCCAACATACATGCTCGTTTTTTTTTATTTATAAGCACCCAGAATCAGGGTGCCACGTGACCAGACCCAACCAGGGTCTTTCTCTCGGGAGAGAGAAGACTCAGAGACTGGGAACGAGGCCGTCGACAACCTAAATACGAAAGACAGTTTTAGTTTGCCATAAATATAATTTGTTTATAAAATCATTTCGGAAAAACAAATTATAAAACATTTGTTTGACCTATCATCGTAAAGTGTCACTTAGTATACAGCTGTTTCAAAAAAGGTTGTCATGGGTCAATAAATAGTCGATACTGGAGCCGAAAGGAACTTTGGTGTCAAATTATAATCATAATGATGGCAGTGATTATAATTATATTGTGATGAACCTCCACTCCACATTATGCACACCCCCAAAGTTCCTTTCGGCTCCAGTATCGACTATTGACTATGACAACCTTTTTTTGAAATAGCTGTATATATATTCATTAAATATCAAACACTAGATATTGAATTCTGGGTAATCGGATTGGCTCTCTATTCAAGGTCTATATCCTGTAGTTTGCCCAAACTTGAAACTCAGGAAAATTTTATCACGGAAAATTTTATCACGGAAAATTTTCCCTCAAAATGGTCGAAAACTAGAGTTGGTAAACTATAAAGTTCGAGATATTTTTATCCAGTGTTTGGTATTTAATAAAACAACTTTTCCACTCACGCTTGTTGGATATGAGCTTACGATAGCTAGCCGACTCGGTGCTCCGCACCTCCGCTATCTAAAAGCTCATGTATCCAACGCGAGTGTGTGGAATCATTGTTAAATATACTCAATCTATATATAGACAGATAGATAGATATTGTGGAAAGGTTTGAACAGTTTATTTATGATGGGTAATAGTCAAATTTCGTATTCTCAGTTGCTGCTGATTACAAAATGGCTTCGACTTCAGTGGTCTTAAACAGGCAAAATACCAGCGAGGTTCAAACCTCTGGAAAAACATAGAGTTGCGAATGCTTAACATCGAGTCAAGGCTTCACTCTAGAAAACGAGTCTACGGTCATTGCAATCAGCGGCAACTGGACTTATATGGCCTAATATATCATTTCTGTGACGTAAAATAGTGGCTGAAATCCTCCACAGTAGATCAAAATGTGCATTTGCAACTTGTCAATAGTAACTCTGATATTGCCAGCTCTGAGCGCCCTTGTGATGAGCGCCGCCTGCTGCTGTCTGAGGTCTGGGGTTAAGAACAAGATTGCACCCTTCTTGGTTTTTGTCCTTGGCACAGCTGACGTATCTGATGGTGCAAGGAGAAGAAATCAGTGATATATATTTTATTCATCAAGACAGCACAGCACAGATGATAATCCAAGGAAAACGTAGCAGCGGGTGAATGCTACGTGACAACAGAACCCAAATTCCAGTAAAACATACGCATTACTATCAAGTTGTTCGAAACCCCTTGTAGGAGAACCAGGAGAAAAGAACGTGACGGTTGGTAAGTGAAAGAGTTTTCACAACACCAGCAAACCAAGATAGGCAGTCATCCGCCGTAACAAAGAGAAAACCATTGGTAAAGTTTAGTGTGATACACAAAACTGAATTATATCGGTCAAACTGTGCAAGTTAGTTCTAACATTTTGATAGGGAAAACTGTCAAAAACCGGAATTAATTTTTAAATGATTAACAAACAGTTCCAAAGTCATAAAGATAGTGACCGGTTACATTTCCATTTGCACCACTGAGGTTGTTTTTAAGCATTAGAATTTCATTAAGTGTTAATTTTAAATAATGTAATGGAGAAGGTAAACTTGGAAGCTAATGTTGACTATTAAAATGCCTGTCAAATTGCAGGCTCTACTTATATCAATTCCTTTGAAATTAATGGAGTACTGATGATCCCCCCTGGCAAGCTTGGTTACATGCTTTACATAAAAAGGAAACATACCTTTTCAAAGCATCTTCTAGGTAACGAAGGGGGGCCTTCCCTTGGACAAGTACGTTGTAATGGAAGTCCTTTACGCTGTACTTAGAACCTGCAAAAAATTATAAGTAAGTGAACAAGTACCTTACGGCGTTTGGTACTAGTCGTTCAACACTTTCTCTCATAAGGTTTCCTACGCGTAAAAATTGTGAATAATCGACAGTATTGACAATACCCGGTCTTAAGGAAGCAACAACATACTAGATGACGTTTAAACATCATTAGTTTGAGTAAAGCATTGGTACCTAAACTATACTGTTCCCACAGTATGGATCTGTATAACATTTGTATAACAATGTGGAACCACTTTGCTTTCAACAAAACAGGAATGAGAGCAATGCTTTGTTTCTTTTTAAACAACGTAAAAAAAATTAGGATTCAAGAAAATGAAGTTGAATTACTGTACGTGTTTCTCGTGGAAAAAAATAATATCTCCGCTCAAAACAAAACTGTTTAAAGTAATACAGTTATAGGGGTTCCGTGTATTTTTCCAAACCTTTGCAAACTTGTAACCAAATTGAGTGAAAAAGTCATTTTCCTTGGTCGCTTTTACGGTTAGTTCTGAAAAGTGACTAAAACCACAAGAATGCCCTTTAAGTCTAACACAAACCGAATTCCTTTTTGAAAAGTTTGCGTAGTTCGACGATCTTCTGTTGTCCAATAATGTAGGCCGAAGACTGAGCCGGAATACTCTGGACACGTGACATCTCCTTATCAACTCGGTCTCGCGGCATCCACACGTATTTCTCGAACTCTTTCACAGCTTCAGATCGAGTTAAGCCTTGGTGATGCATTCGTACGTCTAACATCATACGAACAGTTCGCCAAACCTGGAGAAAATTAATATTATTTGGTCAAAAGGAGACGAAACGAAAACGAAGCAAAAGAAGAAGAAAACACGAAGTTCAAAAGAAGAAAGACTGGAGAAAGAAAGAGAGAGAGAGAGAGAGAGAGAGAGAGAAAGGAAGAAAGAAAGAAAGAAAGAAAGAAAGAAAGAAAGAAAGACAGCAAAAAGGAAAGTTAGAATGTAAGAAAAAGTTTT
>JAOBYE010153443.1:0-18406 GCA_025403585.1 Parazoanthus swiftii | reverse complement strand
GCGAATTCTGCTAGACCAACAAAGATACGAACCAATCCGGTTGCGCGCTTTCACAGACACAGCTATACATTTGCAGGAAATGAAAAGGCCAAAACAAACAGTAAAGTGCAATTGTGACATTAAATTATGTTTTATTCCTGTTCTTTACATTTCTGACGTGGAACATCATGTGGGAGTCTTTAGTTTTCTTGTCTAGTTCTTATTTAAGTATTTCAATGACTGCTTTTAACTTACCCATGGCGCTATTTATACATTCCAGTGTCTCCTTTTTAACGGGAAGTTTTAAATAAGTCCCCCTCTCTATTAAGCCCCCCTATCCAACCAGTACCCCCCTCTAGAAGGCATAAAATTTAATAAGCCCCCCTCCCCCCTCCCTTCGGGGCTTATTAGAGCATTTGTGGTATTTCGGCCTAAAGTTTGAAAGATCATTATTTTTGTCTTATATTTCCGACCTACATGGTGCTGGAAATTACCAGTTTATGTCACAACTTTACTTCTTGACCAGCAAGTCGGAAGACTTGATATTTTCTAGAACTTAATATATCTACCCAATGAACAGTGACACATACTGTAATAATATTGTTTTCTTTATTGATGAACCAATAGGTGATGAGATCATAGAGGTCAATGGGATCAAGGTGTCAGGTTGCAGTCCAGGAGAGATCAGTGAAATCATTAAAGGGAGCCCGGAAATTGTAGTGTGCCGAATCAAGCCTGTTTCCTCGGTTGTCATCTTTGGATCCAATCCTAGCCATAAGACTAGCTATATGAAACTTGATTTTGAAGAAACTGCTAAGCTTAAGGCTAAAAGGGACAATGAAGAGAAAAATAGTGAGCCCAGCCCATCAAAACCACGAGATTTTGGCGCACCCCCTCCAAGGCCAGATCGGAATGTCACATACACTGATGTTTATTTCCAAAAAGCCCAGGATACAACGGAGCCAGTAAGTCGAATTAAACAGTCATATGCTTATGAATATGAAGATGACATGATCACTGCAGCATCTATGAAAAACAATGATATGGCTAAAGCCAATGGCCCTGAATATGAAAATGTGTACATTGGATCTTCTGGTCGGAGAAACTCACTACCTACAATAAAGTCGTCAGCCGCAGAGGAAATTGGTTTGAATTATGCTGACCTAGATTTCTCTGCAACGGCAGATAATGAGGAAGATTTGGATGTTAAGAAAAGTTTAACTCGTCAAAGGAGTAACTCACTTCCTGTGAAATCTACTATGCCTGGACTCGAAGGCACAGATTTAAGTCGTAATCAGGACGGAAATCTTCCAAACTCTCGCGATCCACAAGATGACTTACAACCTGGGTGTACAGGTAGTCAACAAACCAACCAAATGGCTGATAAGCTGTCACCGTCTGAAAACAAGTGTCTGGATGTCAAATATCCTTACATTGAGCTTGATTTCAGTAAAAGGGAACAAGATGGAGAAATTCACACAACTGACGAGACACAGGGACTATTATAAGTACATTGGGACAGAAAGTTGTGCAAAAAATTTTTTAAAAAGTGGATTTGTTGAGGCCACAACGACCAAAGGTAAATACTTATAATGAAATGTATGTTGATTACTTATGTTTACATTAATATTGTTCTGCTTTTTAAATTCATTTGATCAAGGAATTTTCCAGGAGCATCCTTTGCTTAGAATGATTCAGAATATCATAATTTTTTTAGAAGTGATGCTTAGAAAAAAAAACAGCTTGCCTGGAAAATTCAATTGTTTTGGGTTGACATTGCATTAGAACCAAATTTGCCTCACAGTACTTATAAATACATGTAAGTATGTACAGTCACACCAAGTTGAAATGAAAACAAAACCTGTGAAATTCAACCTTGTTGGCATAACAGTTATACGACTTGACAACTTGACAAGAGTTTTAAAAAATGGCAGGAATTTTGTTTTGAAACTTGATCAAAGGTTTGGTTTCCCTATCGGAAGTCCTTTTTTTAGCTTATTGGACAAGTTTCCACTGTGGGCAAGCAGCCCTGGCTTGTGCAGTATGTGATAAAGATCCAGGATTTATTGAAAGTCGAGCTGCTGCTATGTACATGTATTTTACATTGTTTCTTGAGTTATCATTAATATTTGTCAACAAGAAAACGCTGATTTCATAAAAATTGGCTGCCACTCCAAGAGAGAATACAGAAAGCACCTAAATAAGGCATTCTTGTAGGGAACACTTCATTGGTTTTTTCATTGACATTTTGCTACCATAGCACGGCCAAACTGTTGCGAGCATACTTTTGTGTTGTTGTTAAAACTAAAAATATTCAGGTTCCCAGAAACTCTTTTTATCTTCACCAACCTAATTTAACTATTGCTAAACTTTTGGTTTTTAACGTCTTTGCGCTGGAAGTGGTTGCCCATTCTCCCAAGCCAGTGGCTTACACTGTATGTTAAATCCCTCAACAGCACTAATGTCAGTTTTGTGGAGGGAGGAAAACCAGAGAACCTAGAGAAAAACTCTCTTAGTCAGAAGGAGATATTAGATAAATCTCACTTCCACATGTGAAACCCGGAACTCAATCCGGGTCCACAGAGGTGGTAGGCACATGAGCTCAGCACTCGGCCCAACAGAAACCCGAAACCTTAATTCTGTATTGATTGTTCTTGAAACCAGAAACCTTCTGTTATATTGATTCTTCTTTTGGAAATTAGCCAAAAAATCTAAATTTCACATGTTTGACCAGTCATTCCTTGGTGGAAAGCCATGTTTACAAGGGCGGCAGTCTCCTAAGGTACCTCCTTCTAGTGCTGGCCCCATTCTTCCTCCAAGTGGCAGCCATTTTAATTTATGAATCAGTGTATTGGTAACTGGACAGTCATATAACTGTAGCTTAATGAAGAGTTTGATATGGCGATTTTATACATGCATGGGCTTTGCTAAGTGTAACCAAATGACTGTACATTGTATAATTTCATTCAGTTGATAGTCCAGAAGTTTAGTTTAAGGCTGCATTCAATTGAGACTCTTCCAGAATAGAATTACATGGATTGTCATTTGCTGAATATGATTTCAGCCAATCACAGCCCAGGTCCCTGTCATGATAGATGTATTCCTATTCCAGAATAGGCCCAAATGAATGTACCCTTAATTGATAACAAATTATCAACTTCAAAGTTAGTTATGTCAGTAGTAATTTGCTGCAACTGATTTACTTTTCAGTTATAAATATTCATTCCAATACAATCTAGATTTGCTATGGTAATCATGTGTAGAGTAAGTTGTTCAAAATCTATTTTGCTTAATCTTTATCTACCAGTCTGAGAGTACTGTACAGCTAGTTAATGTAATTATAGGATTGTAAAACAAAAAGGATAAATTTTGAAAAAGTGATAATTAACATCTATTTAATATTTACATTTTGACTCCATATCTTAACCTGGTGTTAGATTATTACAGTATATTTTCTTAGATATTTCTTTATTGTCAATTAATGGATAAATATTTAACTATGTAGTTTTTTAAAACTTGTACAAGTTGTACATTTTTGTATTAAAACAGAAAATTAAATGTTACATAATATGTTATATACATGTTTGTTCACTAAATAAGAAACAGCCTGATTTAAGAGTCTGAGTTCACTGTCTTTTAGAATGGAGAAACAATATTTATAGATTAAATGTGAATGAATAGCTTAAGGCAGACAGTGTAAATTTTGGATATTTCTAAATATCATCAAGGTTCTTCCATTTGCAGTCAATTGCTCAAACTGCCCTAATTTTGCCTGTTTTGAAAAACAATTGTTTGCCTCGCTTTTTGTTATTTTTAAATAATTTTCTCTGGTTCAACTTTTTTCAATGTTCATCAAAATTTGAAAACGTATAAAACTCTCACTTTAGCTGTATCCAGGTTATATTGTTTATAATTACAGATTATGATGTGTATCATGTGACTAAGACGAGACTTTCATGAATGCTGCACATAAATAACTTTGAGCTGTCAGTAAACAAAAAATCTTATTCTTTTTTCTAAGAATTACTAAAAATGTGACAAAATGAGGTTCGAATAGGCAGGGACAAACTAAATCAGACCAGATTGCTAGTCCAAGTGTACTAAAAAAATATGAAGACTGGAGATGTATACTTTTAATTAACAGTTAATATTTATATCAGTGCCAAAAACCCAGCCAAATCAGTTAATCTAGTAGTTAAACCAATGAAATCGAAATGCACACACCAATAATTATAATGATTACAATAATAATAATAGTAATAATAATAATAAAATTAATAATTGTATCTTTATTTTTATTATAACTTTGCAAAAAACATGCTAGTTGCTAAAAATTATAATATGTTAAATCACTAAATACAAGTATAAAAATTATAATTTGAAATTGGTATTTAAAAACATTTACAAAGCAAAGTGATATTGGAAATGGAGCCTGTTTAAGAAAGATGACTTACAAGTAGTGTTCAGTATTTAAGTGAGGCAGCAAAATTCTAGAATTTCTAAGATGTAGGGAACTTCCTTTGAAACAAGGCAAAAGGTTAAAAAAAGGATGACCAGGCTGTTTGCGTAATCTAATAGCAATAGAAAGGTCTGATTTCTCCAAGTTAGCTCTGAAGTATTTACATGGTGAGATATGTATTTATGCTATAACTTTATAACATCGAGTGAGAAATCTTTGAAAACCATGATCTTCTTCACAGTTTCTGAATAAATCTATTTTTGTCACTTTTAAAATCCAAACTTGACAAAAATACAACAATTGTCAGTGGTGATTTTTATTTTATCAGATGGTAGTGCTCAGTTATCTGATTTTTGTGTCTGGAATCACATTAAGTGATTTTGATCAGGTGGGTTGCTCTCACATTATAGTGACCAGTGTCACAGTGTCATACACTGAGAAAGCAGCATAATCAAAGTTTTTCTAAATTAAAGTTTATTAACCATTTTTTTTCCAAACATGATGCATAACCACAGGACACAAATATGAACTTTCTTAAAGTTAGAATAATCTTGTGTTCAAGTAAGACCAATTTTAAAATTAGATTTTAATTAAAAAAATTACAGAAGTCTTTGAAAACTCCTTGTTGTCTCCCCTTGCAACTAAACTTTGTTCACAGAACAATACAAATCCTCATCAATTCATTTGTATTAGTGACACCATACTTCTTGCAATTTTTCCCAGTTTGGGGTTAATTTTGAAGTTCCACTCTCATTGGCAATTCCAAATGTTTGCCCTTCGTAAGAGTGACTGAGAGAAACTCGTCTGGTAACTAGAGTAAGACCCCAATGTATGGAGTCTTGCTCTGAGGGGAGTCTGACAGGTCAGTGCTCAAGGCCTGGCACTAAACTTTAGTAACTTTTCCACAGGTTGATAGTGCGATGGTGTGATCAATAACAATCTGTAAGCTTACAGGATCATTTCGCTGATGTTTTGTATGTTTCAAGCATAGAACTTTAGTAGAGGGAGACAATTAGTACTATGGCTCAAGTGGCTGTCAGTGTACATCTTTAGCCTCTGAACTAGAAATTCAAAACCCATTTATCAGAGAAGTTTGACATCTGGATTTAAAACACTAAAAACTGACAATGGTTTTGTGGCTTAATTGATAACAAGCCACATTACATAGTTTACGTATACATTAGGTGACAAACAACATACTGTACAATCATCCATACACACGATATATTAGGTGCAAGAAAAAAAGTAATTATTAATAATATTTTTTTCTGGTTACGTATACCTTTCAGAAAAGGGGAAAAAAGTATAACTTACTGTAGCGTGCTACATGTACTGTATTATTTTTAATTAGTATTTTTTGTACTGTTGTGATTGCATAGATTTTTTCAAAAAAATGAAGATGGACTTAAAATAATGAATTCATACTTCGGTTGAATAACCAGCATTAATTTGTTACTTATGTAAACCTTTAGTCTTGTCTTATTTAAAAGAAAGAAGTATTTGGCCATGACTAAAATATTCTTTAACCTTTTCACTCCCATTAGTGCCAAATGTTAGTCTGTAAACTCTCATATCTCTCTCCATTCATTTTCTATTAATAGGTTAGGAGAATTTTGCTCTTCATCTCATATAATTTAGAATGGATGATCAGTTCCCTTATTCTCACAACCAATTAACATATTTTGTAATGATAATGTAAGGAGAAGATAGATGTTGATAAACATGCTGGGGTTAAAAGGGTTAAGATAAGAAGCAATGTTCTCATAGGATCATAGTAGCAAATCTAGAAAGTAATTTAACACACTTATTTGAAATTGTCCTTAGCCTTTCATATTTTAACATTTATGCTATACTGCATGTATGCAAATCTAGCAGGCATCTTATATTTGCCTGTAGCTATTCTTCGCAATGCAAAAGTAACAACTTAGTGCATTTTTGTTAATAATGTTTTCATGTTTATACAGTACAAACAGCTAGTGGTGGCAATCTGTAATTATAGTAATTTATTACTATTTAAATCAAACATAAATTAAAGAATGATTGCAAATTTGAGCAGTGCATTGTCTTAGGTCATTACAAAACCACAACATTATTTTAAAATGGTTGACCATTATTAATATTAAATTATAATTTATTTTTGTTTAATCATGATTATTGCAGTTGTTGCTAGTATTGTTATAAATACTGTAATATTAATAGTAATAATAATAATAATAATAATATTAATAATAATAAAAATTATTATCGTTTTTATTAGTTATTGTTATTATTATTATTATTATTATTATTATTATTATTATTAATGGCTTATTGTGTTCTAGTGGGGGGAGGGCAAGGGGGTGGAGGAAGCAGTTTTGCAGCACTGCACTATTCCATCATGAAAATTGTGCTAAAAATAGTGCAATTGCGCATACTATTGTTTACCATTTTGGTGTCAACACTGTCTTGAGCTCTCCTAGTGGGTAATTTTAAGGTGGTCCCATTTGCCAGTTTTGCAAAAGCCAGTAAAAAAATCAGCTTAATCTAAACTCAATTAGAAAGTAAAGACCACATCTGTCAACATCCCCCTACACCTCTTGTCGCATGAAGACCCACTGTAAAAAATATACTGTCATTACTATATTTCATCAACTATAGTTAAGACCAGGGTAACCTTGATCAATTTCAGTTCTCACGCAGTCTGTACAAGACTGATAATTGTAAACAGTTTTAAGCAAGACATCATAATAAGGTCTGACAGTTTGAAAGTATCCTAGCAATCTAGCTGCACAGCCAGGTTTTTCCCTTTTAGTATTCTTTTGTTGGTTCTAGTCTTAAATGAGAATTACTTATAAGTTCCAAACATGTACATGGAATGGGTTTTCAATCTTGGTAGTCCATAGGCTCAGTGTTGTGCCACAATTAAGGCCAATTTCAGTAGATTAAAATTCAACCTGAAACAAAGACATCGACACGAGGCTCTGGGGAATAATCCATACAAACAGAACCTTGCAGTGTTGGTGTCTTTTGTGTCAGGCTGAATTTAAGTAATTTTATTGAAATTGATCAATTTAAACGAGATCATGGCACTAACTGAGCGAGCTTGCCATTAATTGCCATGTCGTGCCAATGAGATGACCAGCTGTGATCCATTGAAGTTGGACTTACAGTACATTGTATGTGTTGTAATCTGGGGGGAGGGGCTACTTACATGTATATTCAAGTG
This sequence comes from Parazoanthus swiftii, assembly GCA_025403585.1. Classification (NCBI taxonomy): domain Eukaryota; kingdom Metazoa; phylum Cnidaria; class Anthozoa; order Zoantharia; family Parazoanthidae; genus Parazoanthus; species Parazoanthus swiftii. The sequence goes on along the minus strand of JAOBYE010153443.1, from coordinate 10,763 downwards.
AGAGCTGCCAAAACCATCAAACCCTGACCCTATTTCAGACCCAAAAAAGCAGTTTTCTATATCCTATTTCAGACTGAACTGGGGAGATGCGAATGATTGTTAAAATATATTAGGACGTCCAGTGAGAGGCCAAAAAATGGACACTTATTCATTTATTATACATGATTATACCTTGATACGATGTGTGAGTGCACAAGGACCTGGTATAAAATCCGTCCGTAGATCATTTCAAAAGTTCCAGTTCAAGTCGTGAGAATCATGGATAAAGGAACTTTGACCCAGAATCTTGATTCCTACTTCCTATTCCAAGCCCACCGCGCCTATCACGCGCTGCTGAAAGACAACGTAATAATGACGTAGTTTACGTCATATTTTGCTTTTGGTGTGTAGAACTCGTAGTCCCACGTGACCTGCTGACCTCATTTGGAGTTGAGGCTAGCGGAAGTTGCGAATCGAGATTCGAAACTGTGCAATTAATTTTAGTTGCGAGAGTTCTTACGACGATTGTCTGTGTTTGACCGTGTCTGGATCAAAAATTGCTACTTCAAGAGACTTTCTTCGTGGTGTTATTACATCAGTAAGCACCCGAATACACGGCGAAACTTTTTCAATCCGGGAAGAGCGGGCGTCAAATTTTTATAGGTTGTCATTTTGCTTCGGTTTTCTTTGTGCTCCTGGCTCTGGTAGAAGTTTTCCAAAGAGACGTCCTTCCGGCTTTTTTTATTGCAACTGCATTGAAGTTACACACGGAAGTTATGGCAGCGAGAGAAAGAGAAACGAAAGAAAGAAAAGCGATTCTCAAAGAAGGAGAGCTGTTAAAAAAGAGCAGTGTTTTGAAGAAATGGCGCGCTCGATTCATAGTCCTCAGTCAAGAAATGCTTTGCATATTCAGGAAAGAGGAAGATGAGTCGAAAGGACGAACTGCCCAAGATCGTATCTTTGTTGTGGACATCACTTCCTTGGAGAACTATGAGTCCAAAAAAAAGAAAAACTGTTTCCTTGTGTTGGCAGATGGGAGAAGTCATGTTTTCAGTTGCCCTTCTGACGTCGATCGCGATTTATGGATCAAAATGATCCAGCTGGCGCAGGAAGGCGAGCGCAGGGAAGAAGCTAGTAACCCGGTAAGAATGAAGAGCATCAAGCTTACCGCAGGCTTAAAACGGCTAACCATTCACAGGAGAAAGGGTCAGGGTCTGGGATGTACCATCAAAAATGTTGGAGGCGTTATTTTTGTTAATCGAATCCTGGAGGATGGACCGGTTTCGACCAGCGGCGTTTTGCGGCCGGGTAAGTTTAATACTGTAAATAAACACTGGTCAGCATTAAGAAACTGATCTTGAAAACAGCTTCCGTTACAGTTTAATCGTTTTGTGGCCAAAACCTTGTGTTCATTTGAAAGTTCTTTATAGCTGAGCTAATTAAGTGTTCGTTTCTTTTGCCTGTTGCGGTTGGGGTTCGCGTGCATGCGAAGCAACCGCGATGAATCGATTTTGCCAAAACATGGTCAGGTGTTGAATTTTGTGAGTGCTTTGACAGCATATAATCTGTTTTCGAAATTCTTTAGGGCTGTGGTAAATATACGCTGGCTTATCACAAACCTTGAACAGCAGATGGGAAAGAAAACTTAAAAACAAAAAAAGCGAAATGAAGGCGAGCCGCATAAACAGACGGCGAATCGAACAAAGCCTCTTCATTGTCTGCTGGCCTAGCTACATCATTCTTTAAACTACAATTGTTGTTTCAGTGCATTTTGAACTTTGAAAAATGTATCCCAAATAAGCGGAACTCACATTTAGATCCGTTTCAACCAAGTGAACACAAGTAAATTTTTTGAAGGTGATAGTTTTTGCATGTTCAGAATTTACAATATCATATTATATTGTCACACTACTTTCTAAATGCTAGTTAAGCATGTAATTACAATTTGTAGTTTGTAATGATACGAAGGTATATATAGTCGTAATAGAAAAATATTTGACAAAATGCAGATATAATCCAGCAACTGGGAGGGTTTCTTAGAACTGTTAAAGTATATAAGTTTTTGGAAATTTAGCAATTAATGTTTGACTACAATGGTCAAGTCCTGCTTAATAAGTTAATTTTCCATTCAGTTGGCATTTACCGAAATATTGGACCTTTAGAATTTGCGAACAAATTTATTAGTTATCGGACAATTTGAAAACAATTTTTTTTTCTTTACAAATCACGTTGTAAGCAGTATTTTTGATTTAGTCAGAGCTGAAAACATCTTCTGCCCATGTCATTTTTCATTGTTGATGTTATTCACATATCTTGAAGACATTTTATTATTTTAAAAATGATCTGACAGGACTTAAATTAATCACATCACCAGCTGCCCATATAGTTGTTTACCAAAATTTCGAAAATTTAACTTCTTTGCCAAGCCTCAAAATCGTATTGTTCTGTTTGTACAAGTTCAATATTTAACAATCATATCTTAAATTTGATATTTCTTAATTCCCCCTTTTCTATTTTTTTATCAAGAAAACTTAGTGATTCAGACATGCTTAATTAAAACTTCCGTGCATACATGTCTATATTTAAATATTGTGATAAAAATAAAATTTCATAGTTTATGTTATGGTAATTAGATGTATTCTTTTTCTGTAACAAATTGACTTCTAGGACTCAAGTTCCCACCTGCATACTTAAGATGGGTATATTGGGCAAACCAACAAGAGTAACTCGTATTGACTTGATGCTGTGGGTCCGAGAATTGACTCTTCTTCTACCAAATGTGTCAAAATTAATTTCTGTATACTAATTAGTATTAACTTATTTCTTCTGTTTGGTGGGGAGTTTAACTCAAAATGTTTGATCCAGGGTGGAGAAATAATTGATAATTCTGTGAAAAAATTTGTGCCCAATTGTTTGCCAAGCCCCCCTCCCCCCCCCACATACACACACACATATTCTTGAAGCAGACTACTGACAGGTGCATAATGAGCATGTATGCTAGTATAATTTCTTATCTTCTGATCTAAAGTTTGTCTAGCCCAAGAACATAATTATCCTAGGAAACTAGTACCCCCCTGAATAGCTTTTTTAGCTTTTTAATAATGTCAGAGCTGTGCTCAAATTGCAAGAAGTGCCAGGAAGTGTGTCCTCAGAGCCCTAACAATATCCCATGCCTTGAAAAGTACAGCCAATCAGAGGACAGGACTCCCTTGGCATTTTTTATTGTATGCAATGGGTAATATTCTACTCAAGTTTTCTGTTGTTACACCGCACAACAGCTGTGCTGGCATCCTTTAAATTTGAAGTCTTCCCCAAATCAGCTCCTATACTTTTCAACTTTTGTGAACGATTCTGAACAGTTTCGATCATATCCAAAACTTTTCTGATGATTTCCAAACACTTCTGAAGATTTTCCAAAATTTTTTTAAAAAATTACAACCAGTTTTGAACTGTTTCTAAAATTTCTCAAAATTCCAAAGATTCCCAAGCTCTTGAGAAGATTTTCTTAAGTTTTTCAGTAATCACATTTGCAAGGGTAATGGCAGTAACAAGTAAAAAGAAATTTGTTTTTGTTCTTGTGCTTGTAATTGTAATTGTGATTACCGGTGCCTCAAAATTTTTCTAGTGTGAATCAATTTTTGCTCCTGCTTGCAGTTGCAATTGTGTCACCAGTGTGAAGCAGTTGTTTCTAATGAAATTCCCCAGAATAATTAATTGACCAGTGTTTTCCCTAGAGACAATGAGATACTGCCCCTGGCCAGTGGGTTTTACAGGGGTTTCCCCTGTGATATTGAAGGGAGCATTTTAAGGGTTTCCCCTTGGGTATTGATTGAAACATTTTCAGGGGTTTCTCCTAAGACATTGAAGTATATTACCCCAATCCGTTCTATTTGGGTTTCCCTTGTGACACCAAAGGGAGCATTTTATGTGGTTTTGTTAGAGGTACAATTAATAGGAGCTTTTACATCGTTTCCCCCAAGAAACTAATTAAAAGTGTTGCCCCAAGGGATTCGATGGGGGTTTCCCCTGTGATGCTGAAGGGAGCATCTACATGGGTTTCCCTGTGGCATCAAAGGGAGGAGGTTATATTACGTTTGTTTCCAGCGAGGAGTTGTTCAAAGTGATGTCCTAAAGTGTTCCACGGGGATTTCCCCTGAGACGCTAAAGGGACCACTTCAATACCCAGTCAAATTTGACCAGTATTGAGAGCAAATGTTTGAATAGTGTGTTAAATAAAATTATGTATGTCTGAACAGCTTAAGCAGAAAATTTTTCTGCACACCTAGAGTTTACAGAAATAAGGTTCTGTCTCGTGCCTTTTTCTGACAGTGCAAGGTATTTAACTTATTCATAATATGGCTCCGCATCAGGTCGGAAATTAGATTTACGCATTGCTTTGTGGGATTTTTATTCAAACAAACACACAACCAATAACAGTTTTTTTTAACAATTTCAGACTGATATGATTTTAAAAAACTAAAATTAATATGAAAACAGCAGGTACTAGATTTAAATATTTCATGAGAATTGTGAACTGATTGCGTGTCTGGCTCCTACAGAGCTGCGTGTTTGTCTGCTTCTCAGTCCCAACATGCTTTGCAAGAATTTTAGTGACATATTTGAGGCAGCACCATATTTATACAAAGAAAACTTACAACAGGACAGAGTTAATGTAGCTATCATTCTTGAAATTCTCAGGTGATCAAATCATTGACATAAATGGAATAGCAGTCAGTAACCTTGGTGTGTCAGAAATCAGTGAGATCATCAAAGGCAGCCCTGAAGTGGTTGTATGTACGGTGAAACCAGTCACTGACTACAAGATCTGTGAAGCTGACCTGGAGCAAAGGAAGTCTGAATATGCTGTGATCGACCTTGAGGCATTGAAAAGAATAAAAGACTCTGACTCGGTAAGTGATGAGGAGATGCCAATCAAGAAGACAGGAAGTGCTGTGTATGACGATGTGATACCCGCTAGTCATGATCAGAGGAGCAACTCCTTGCCAATTCGCCCCCCTAAGCCAAAATTGGATACACCTAAAGAAGACACAGACTTGAACTATGCGGACTTGGAGTTTGGCAAAATTCCTGAGCTTGCACCCAGACCACGGGTCAAAAGTGATAGCTCGCAAGTAAGTCGGCCAATCAAGAAATCCTCAAGGCCTAGGAGGGAGGTTCCACCCCCAAGCCCCGAAAAGACTGTTACATATACTTACATTCAGCTTGATTTTGGTGATGAAAAGAGCAAGGAGAAGGGTGATGGCGACCAACCACTTATCGGCAGTGATATGCAGAGGTCTCCACTACCTGCAGAAAGGCAACCATTTGTAGAAAACATATCTTCACCAGTTTAGACAGCCAGATGAGTATATTAATAGTATAACTATACATGTATACCATAAATGATCTATTTAACCCCCACTCGCTGTTAAACTCCTCAAATCTAATAGACGCCCAGGTCAAAGTAGAATTTTCAGTTAGATGCCCCTCTCTATTAAACACCCCAAATTTTATAATAGCGCCCCCCCCCCTCCCCCGCCAAGAAAAGGGGGTGTTTATTAGACATTTGATTTTGTGTAACATGTTTTGTTCACTTATTTGCGGAACATTACCCGAGGATTGCCATGAAATCTTGAACTTTGCCTTCACTACTTGCAGACTGTTGCAACAGTTACTTGACATTGTTTTGTTAAACTGCACTAATTGCAATAGCTTTGCTGTGTAAAATATCAATATTAAGAAGTGTATTAAAATATTGAAGTCTTGTAAAAATAAATGTTCCTCTCCAATAGACGCCTGTTATCTATTAAATGCCCCCGAAAAACTCTTAAAACTAAATAAATGCCCAGGGCATTAAATAGATCGTTTACAGTATACATAATTTGTGCACTGATAGTAGTATGTCATATGTAAAGATTTAATATATTGCATAAATTATTATACCCTACATGTAGCTGAGCCTTTGTGCATATTGGCAAAAATGTTTTCCTGTGTTTCTATGGGCGCTGATCAATGCTCTGATATAATTATTTGACTCAGTTTTGAATCAAGCTTGGCTGGTACAAACTTCCTGTCTGTTCCCTCCCTCTTCTTGGCCACTGTGAGCATGTATTCTCTCGGGTATTTCTGACAAACTTATGATCTGTCTAAAAATAATGTGCGATGACAGTACTAGATCCACTCCTTACTGGTCGTTGTTAGCTCCAGTTTGGATACATATGTAGTATGTGTAATATTCTGTAATATGTGGACTGCATTTTATGCACATTTGTTAACTAGTTAATGATTACATTTAGTGTTACACTGTCTCCTTAATTACCAAAATACCCAAAACTTAGTAATCATACCATAGTCATCAGATAGTTAAAAAATGTTTAAAAATAACAGACCTGCAAGAGGAGAATCTAGCATAAAATCAGTGTACTTTGTATTATATAAAGTGAAATTCTCTCAAATTTTACCTTATACCTAATTTGTGTTAGAACAATGAGAATTACTTGATTAATGGTCAAAAGTAATCTTACATCATTTTTTTCACTGACCAGTAAATCCCCGTGGGCGGGTGGGCTCCCACGTGTACATGACAGGGATGCTCATCAAATACAACCCCTAAAAGTTTCGGTGAGTATCCCGACAAGTCAAGTAGGGGATTCTCCTCTCCCCCTCAGCCACTACATGTATCTTCAAGGGCACTACATCATGTTAATGTTCCCAGAAAACATGATTTTGTATTGCCTATTATATTTGGCTCAGAAGGTAACCAACTTTAATCTAATTGTTTGATACATTTAAATGTAAATGAATTTTTTATGTGATAAGCTGGGTTCCATTCGTTTTATTTGCAGTTTATAGCTGACCGTGCAATTAAGAATGAGGACAATCTGGTAATTTCTTCTAAAATGTCAGTAGTTGTTCGTTAATTAGGTCAAATAAAGTTTACATGGTTTTGACTACCCAACCTTTGTCAGATTGCATATTAGTTACATGTACAAGGTCTAAAGTGTCCTACATATGGCAGGTTGGACTCACATTTGAGCATTCAAACCTGCCAATCCACCAGGCAAGTGAAAAACCCTGCAACTACGATGAGGTTCTGTACTTACTACCAAAGCTGTCAAATCTGATTGATGTTGCCAAGTTAATTTTTAAATGTAGAGTTTCAAAATGAAAAGTAACATAAATGAAAGCTCTGGTGCAATTGGGTCTTCGAACACTCCTAAGTGCAAATGCGACATCCAATTTAACAATAAAACATCAATCATTTGCAGAAGCTTACATTCAGTCAGGATAATAAAGGTCAACATTATTACTCAATTTTTCAGAAAATGGTCTCAAAATTCAAAAAAATCATCATTTTTGATGGTATTCAGAGATTCAAATTTTCAAAACTTTCCAGGCCTGGAGGAGCATTAACCCCAAGAAAACTTGCAAACTTTCAAAGCTAGTACTTCAATGTGTACATTTTTGCTATAAGTGACTGTGGCTGTCTTGCCATAAACAGACCCCAAAAAGTAATTTTTAATAATACCAAACTTTTGAACGAGTTGCTGAAAACCCACTGATAATTATAAAGTAACACCAATATGTTACATTTTGATTTTATTTTATTGCCTTGAAGAGTTGAAGATTCAATGTTTTAACTTAATACAAATTCTTGAAGTTCAAGAGTCAAAAATTTTCATGAAATTTGAAAACATAGCAGATTTTTTAAAAAATTTTGTTTTGTACTTTTAGCTTTTTTGCCCTTTCACTACCATCAAGTTTGTCGAGATCTACTTTTTCTGTTACTGTATCAATTTATACATAATTATCTGGTTTGAGAATATGGGAGCCAATGTTCTACTCCTCTTAGATTACCGTATTTTCTCTATTAAGCTCCTGGGGGTGGGGGGATAGGGCTTATTGTTTGCAAGCACTTTAAATAAGGTGGGGGGGGGGCTTAATAAACTGAACAGAATATCATGGCGTGACTTTCAATTTCTTTTATTCATCCATCTTCTGAACACAGAAGAATGATGATTTTCAGTTTTGATCATGGTAGTTGTCAACAAGAGCAAATGGATTACTGATGTTCTACATAAGAAGCTTGACACAAAGGTGGCAAGATTCAAACACATGAAGATTGTTTATTTTCAGTTGTATTCTGTTAAGACTCCACGGGGGGGGGGGGGGGGTATTTATTTGTTGGTTGAGAGGGGCCTAATAAGTTTCTGACTTCAAAAAGGGGGCTTATTAGAAAGGGTGGGCTTGACAGAGAAAATGCGGTATATAGAAAATTCTCCTTGTTTACTAAAAATAAATTCTATGAAGACAAGTAATGGGAGTTTATCAACAGAACTCATCATTTGACACTTTAGTGTGGGGTGAAAGGGCTGAAGTAAGAAGGTACTAGTACATATTAATATAGTGGTGTTCCAGATGCAATGCATGTAGTTCTAATTGAACTGTTGATGGAATCTGTGGATGGTAACTTAAGTTACTACCAAACAACTCCAATTTTCTTGTTTATTATTTATGAAGAAGTGTAATAATTATATATAATTATTATAATTGTAAATTATATTAAGCAGGCCTGTACATCTTGAGCTGTACAAACTCACGTCAAATTATGCATGTAAAACCATACATGTATAAAAGAAATATTATCTACAGATAAACAAATCCTCGGAAATCCAGGGACGGTCTTTCGGGGGAGTTGGGAGTTGCGGGGGGGGGGAGTATCTCCCTTTGTTAGATGTCAGGGGAGCTCGTCGGAAAACCTAAACAAACACCCTAAAAAATACCTGGCCCTCAGATTTTGCTACCCAAAAATATACCTCTCTGACTTATACATTGCGTATAAAATGCAATGTTTCAGTAAAATATGAGTCAAGTGCTATTTATTGCTAGCCGTGTCCATCAAATACACTGTTAACTCGTAACAGCGTATCGTCATTATTATAACCAAGATTACCCTTAAAAATTACCAGGTATTCTCAACACTCGGGTTTTGCCCGAGAAAACCCCTAAAAATACAAGATTGCCAATTTCAATCCCTAAAAAGTACGACGAGCTCCCCCGACATCCAACTATAGGGAGTAAACCCGCCCACCCCCGGGGGGGAGTTGCATTTGGCCTCTCCGCTCTTGGCCTCTCTTTGCTTGGCGTCGGAAACTGACTTCCCCTGGATCTCCGAGGATGAGATATGCATAGATATATCGATTGACTGTAATATATTTGTGACTCTGAAGTCGTACAATTTATTAAAAAATATCTGACCGAGAGTTCTTACTTTTGGAGTCTAAGCTTAGACGGTAGATATGGGCCACCACAGACAAATGTTTTTATTTGAACTTTTCTTTCGGTTCCGTAACGACAAACAATGTTGCAGAAACTGTGTCACTCAGTCGTTGAATTAGAAACGTGTTCTGTGGCGCTTACGTTTTAAAAAAATGGAAAGATTGCGAGCAGGGGTGGATTAGGGGAGGTGGCCTAAGAGTGTGCCTTTCGGCATATTTGGAACTATTTTGTTAAAAAAAAAAATTAAAAACGATGCCTTCCCTCCGGAATGACCTATTACGTTTTACAACAAGTATGTTACCGCTTTCATCAAAATATACGTCAGTACGTGTTTTATGCATTTTTAATTCAAGGGTTCCATCGGACCATGCGAACCACCTGTTGATCCGCCATTGTAATACATGTCATCCTCGGAAACCCAGGGCGTCGATCAGAGAAGAACAGTGTAAGGGTAGGGCGAAGAGTGGAGACTGGAAAGAGAAAATGGAGAGGAAACGGGGAGGGGACGCCCTGGGAAAGTATTCTATATTGACCATTTCTGAGCGTCCCCTTCCTTTTTTTCCTTTCCCCTCCCTCGTGTCCTCGATTTTGCTCTCCTGGACGCCCTGGGTTTCCGAGGATGAATACATGTTTGATAGTTTGGGTACACTTAATCGATTTACATGTACTACCAGTACCATAGTGTTTTACGAGTTTTCCTATTCAAGTTGTCTTTCCCTCGTGAGGATATTAGAACAACTGGTACTGTCTAATTGTTCGAAATAAACGCGATTTTTTAAAATTCGCGTTAGTTTCAGTACCTTTAAGTCGCCTTTTAACATTTTTAGCAGAGTAAATTTCCGCGTCTTTAATGAAATGGCGCGGTTGTTTCTGCTAACTTAGTTTCTACTAGTACAACCCTAAATTCTGGATCTTCGAAGTTGCTAAATTTCCTAATCCCTACATTTAGGGAAATTTTAAGGTTCTGAAGCAATCGCCAACGTGGCTTTAATGAAGAGATTTGTTGTGTTCGACTGTTTTTGTATTCGATGTTCAATAAAACGTGTTCCCTATAAAACAAAACTGCGGCTCTGGATGGAGGGCTCTGACTTTCAAGTTTTATAAGTTGGATAAAACGAATAACTCTTTTTCATCATTCTATATGTCCCAACTGAAGAATCTCCACTTTATTAAAACTGCGTTGCTTTAAAATCACGTCAATTCTATTCGTTTTAAAATTTTACCCCCTTTTCGCGTTAATTTCTTTGATTCTGGAGTTGTTTCCTCTTTAATTCGCGTTAATTAAATCGCGATAATCTCGGGACACATTCAATAAGTCCAGGGACCGCGGAGCTATGGGGCTGACTGGGCTTTAGCCCCACCAATAATTTCTCGATATTTTCAAAACAAAGAAAAAAAATTAACAAAATTTCATTAAGATTTATAAAGTTTAAGAGCGGCTGTCAGTAAATATCGACCATGTCGCGCAACTTTGAAAAATCGAAATCCTCCAAACTTTGTCAGAT
>JAOBYE010153332.1:0-18414 GCA_025403585.1 Parazoanthus swiftii | reverse complement strand
CCATGTCCCCCTACTTATCCACGTCCTTCCTACATATCCATGTCCCCCTACTTATCCACGTCCTTCCTACATATCCACGTCCCCCTACTTATCCACGTCCTTCATACATATCCATGTCCCCCCAGTTATCCATGTCCCCCCAGTTATCCACTTCCCCCCAGTTATCCACGATCCCCTTCAGTTATCCACGTCGTCCCTACTTGTCAGTACCTTAGTGCCTCCTGCTGCTGTTTCTCCTTCTCCTTCATTCGCTGTTGTTCTTTGTTATGCTTAAACCTCTCCTCGTCTCGTTCTTTCTCCAGCTGCTCCCTCATCGCTTCCCTCTCTTTCTCCATTTGCTCTGCAGCCTCACGTTGCTTCTGTTCAAGTTCTTCCAGCAGTAATTGTTCCGTCTCGAAAAACTCAAACTCTATTTGTCGTTCACGTTCCATTTTTTCCTGCTTAGAAATCATCGACTCTTCCAGTTCACGGACAGCATCGGCATGCTTACTTTCCAAGTCTAAAAGTCTTTTTTTCTCAGTTTCAATCAGTTCTTTTTCAGCCTCTTGTTCCTTCGCAGCTCTCTCTAATGCCTGCATCCTCTCAACTTCTAGTTCATGCAACCGGTTTCTTTCCTCTTGAAGACGTTTCTTTTCAGCTTCTTTTTCCTCTTCAAGCCGTTGTCGCTCCAGCTCAATTTGCCTCAAGGCTTCCTCATGTTGACTATCAAGAGTACGAATTCGTTCCCGTTCAGTCTGAATTTTACAGTTCTGGGCTTCGCGTTCTTCTTTCAACATTCGTATCTGCGCGTTCAGTTCCTCCTCTAGCTGATGAATCACTTCACCCTGTCTCTGCTTCACCTCCTCAAGCTTCCTCTGCTCTTCTTCCAACAGGCTATGATCTCTCTTCTGCTGTTCAACGGACAACACTTCGTCCTCCAGGTCATCGAGTTCAAGCAGAGCCAATTTCTGTCGCTCTTCCTCGATGGCCAGACTCTCTTGCATCAGTTCCACATCAGCATCATCTCCATCCAGCTCCAACAGCGCTCGTTTTGCCTTCAAATACTCCTGCTGTTCGTGTCTTGAACGTTCTGCCGTTGCTCTTTCTTCCTCTTTCTTCTTCATCCCCTCGTTAACTTGCTGCTGCATGCGAAGTAGTTTCTCTTTCTCATCTTCAAACAATTGCAGCTCTTTCCGTTGTTGTTCGAGCTCTTGGATTTGTGCAGCGATTTCTTTCTCAAACGTCTCCGCGGCTTCTTTTTGCTGTTTCTCCAGCTCCTGAAGATGCTGTCGCTCTTCAACGAGCTGTGTTTTTTCAAACTCGATTCTTTCTACAGCTTCTTTGTACTGCCGCTCGACAGACTGTAGGCGTTCGTTCTCTTTCTTCAGCCGATCGCGTTCCTGTCGGTCTTTTTTCCACTGTTCGACAGCCAGTTCAACGTCTATAGAGAAGAGCAAATCGACTTAGAAACACTAATTACTTACACCAACAAAAATTCTTCAACATATACGAAATTTAATCAGTCACAAAAAACGGCGACATAATTTCACATGAAACGGCAGAACAAAGGTTCCGAAGCAAACAGAAAGTTTTTTACCGCGTTTAAATTTACGGTCTTCCATCATCGTTTCGTAGAAACTAGTTCTGCGACCAAAAATCTTGGAATCGAGTCAAATTGGCAAAGAGGCCTTTTTTAATTTTGCGTACCTCGCGAGCCATAATAAACGTATTATATAAATTTTAGGATTTAGGTATTAAAATAAAATGGCATAATGGACCTTTTGTCAATGCTTTAAACATTAAAACGTTTTTCTTGTTTTCACGAGGATTTATTAAATGATTCTGGCACGACTTTTTCACTAGCATTCCCGAGTAGCTTAATTTTCTTCGCAGTGAGCGGTTACTATCTCTCGCTGGGAATGAAATTAGATATCCCCAGGAAGCCTATATTTTGTATACAATACTGAAAAAAACTTGTACACATTTCAAACTTATCAGTCTACTTGAAAACACACGTCGAACAAAGCCTCAGCTCATAAAAAGCACTCGAATTCTAAATGATTTCCTTTAAAAGAAAGTTAAAATTGCTCAGTATTTATTTCAAGCAGAACATAATCCTACGAGACCCCAACCCTTCCCTCCCCTAACACATATGGTTAATCTATAGCTGAACTAAGGCACTTTTCTATAAATGCACATCCTCGGAGACCTCGGAGGGGCGGTCAGTCGGGCAGGATAAATTCAGGGCGACGGAATGACTAGCGAATTGAGACCAATAGTGGTGATGCCGAAGGCCGATCCACCCCTGGGTTTTTGAGGATGATAAATAAAGGGTTTATTCATAATATACGATCGAATATAAGTCGCAGGTGTGAATTCTGTGGTGAATGAGGGCATCTTCTTCCCCCAAAAGAGATCTTTTTAATTTACCTTAAAATCTACCGCTTAATGCAAAATAATTTCTATTATTACATGGCTGACTAATTTCGTGCTGTGATTGGTCAATTTCAGGTCCGTAAGTAGCCATACGGACCTCAGTTGTAGATTAGCCTCGTTTGCTCGATCCGTACGGCAAGTTATGGAACCTCGTTTTTTTCTTTCTTGTTTTCATTCAAAGGAAGGAAAAAACTCGGTCAATAACTTGGCTTACGGACCTCGCACTTGGCTAATAAGAAGCATGTACTCTTGTCTTTTTTGAAGATACAATTCCTGACGACACATTTTGACACAAATATTGATAAACTCCGCCATCAAGATTCAGTCTTCGTCCGATTACCCACCAAAAACGTATGCTTCAAAGACAAACTATCTGCTTCGCCGGACTTTTTTGAACTTTTTTTTGCGAAAGAGGAAATAGAAGTTGCTATTCGCTTGCCATTCGATTCAGTGTCAATGTTGCCTTGTTCGCGCAACTTTGATTTCCATAGAAACGAAACCGCAAAAAAGAAAGACTCCTCTGTACTATCAACTCCCCCAGTCCAATACTATATATACCTTTTGCTTTATTTTTTTGCGAGTTTAAATCGTCAAAGTAACAATTACAAAACAACTGTTTGTAAGTTTCAAGTAACAGTGAAACGGTGTCGGTATCCATCCGCGGGCTCATTCTCGGGCAGAGACTTGGTACCGAGCCTACGACATACCCCGGACATGTCGAAAAAACGCCAACCAAGCTCACAAATTTGCAAAAAACAAGAACAGTAAACAAAAGTGAAGGGTTTTTATCAAACCCGGCTTGCTTATCTTGCTTTTCTTCGTCCACTGTGAAAGGTTAATCGCATAACTTTTTTGGTTCAAAAAAGTTACACACTTCATATTTTTGCTCCAAAAATTAAACTTGGAAATTTGGTCAGCTTTTTTCTCTTACAACCTCGCTTGCATGCGTAGTCGTTATCCCGACATGTCCATACCTGGGCTTTGCAAAAATCACACGACTTCGGGAACAAAATGGCGAATAGTCACGTCGCATTAAATATTTCTATAGTCCCGCATGCGTAGTCACTATTCCGACATCAGTTACTGGGGCGAAAACTAACCTCTAGCACCCAGTGTAACGGAGGACGTCAAGCGGACAGTCAAGTTTTCCAGAGGGCTTTCAGTCCCACTGACAACTTTGTTTCTTTACAATTAACGGGGCACGTGAACTGAACTCAAAATCAGTACTATAATAAAGTTTGAGTCAATCAAGCGAATATACTTATATAAATGTACTCAACAGGGAACTATTTTGTCAGCACCTCTAAACATAAAAAATCATGTTAATCACGGAGTTCCAGGTCTTTTAAAAACAGAAGAATTATCTCCCAAATCCGAAATACTTCAAGTGGCTTGCGAACACTGTTTTTAACTGAGGGGTTTTGCGAAGTGGCTCAATGCGAAATATGCATCGCTTGAAATTAGTGACAACTATAATACATTTGACTTACCTGGGTAATATCCGTCTGGCACAATTGAAAATCTATTTCCAGGATTAGCTTCCTTGATTCGCCTCGCCTCTTTGGGATGGTTGAAACGGAAATAATTCGATTTACCAAGACACAACATGCATCCTGCGAGAAACGCGACAGTCACTCAGTTTAGCTACAACGGAATGCAGTGAGGTGACCTTCTGGTTTCTTGTGCTTTTGTTTTGGGGGTTTTCAGAGGATAAAACAGCTGAATACACTATAAATATTTACTCAAGAAGCGTGTCGGGACAGAAATCGTTTTGTTTGCCCGAAAATGTAAACGAACTCGTGTTGCCTCAAGTACATTACTTCCTAACAAGACCAAACAACATGAAGGACACGAGTTGAAGAAATAGACCCTAGCCAGGCAGCGAAACAATACAAATATTTCAGAACTGGATTTCCCGGACGTATCAGTCAAAGAGAGAACGCCCGCAAGACGCAGTGCTTTCGAAAGTCATTCGTCATAAATCGGATAGAGTTTTTTTATGTTTCTATACTGAAATTAAGGTGGGTACTCAAGTTCGTTTGATGTGCGAGTGAAGTGGTACACTCATTTTTTTAAGAACCAGTAAAATTTTACGTAGGCTCAATGTTCTTATTTTGTCTGCAATTTCAGCTTAAAAATGTTCTTATTTTGTTCTTAACGGCTGTGTTTTCCGTAGGAGTTAAATTCGCCTAAACTTCATTAAGGTGCTTCTATGCACTGCTTTAAAAGAAATGTAAAGTGCCTTTGCAAGACAAACTATTTTTAAACGCCATAAGCGCGTTATCGAAGAGACGAATATTGTAGGACTAATGCAAATAAACTTTGTACATTTTCTTTTCTTCATTTGCATAAATTTTTGATTCAGCCTCAGTTTGTTCTTATTTTTCGGGCAAACTTAGCCTCAATTTTCTCATTAAGTTTGTTCTTAATAAAAAAGAGTAAATTAGATCGATATTAGTCCCGCTCTAGGGTAATCGTGGAACTATTTACAACAAGAAAGCGAGGGAACCACGGACTCTCGAGAGTGTCTGGGTAATTTTTCATGTTAATGTTGTAGTGTCTCCATCATTGTGCAGAAAGGGAAGAAAGGATATATTCTGGGCACATGATGATTATGAGCAAAACTGTTCATTCGTTCCTCGTGTTGTTGGTGTTACTGGTCCCAAACTGTTTTATTGTTACTTGTAGTTCGATTACATTTGTACATAGCATACTTTTACCATTACAACACATCAGCTATTTATAAAACTTTATCACATGACTGAAGTTCACCAATCAGCTGCTAAGTTAATCGCCTTACGCCTAACGAACCTCCACAGGGAACCCAGCTCTAATTATTTACAGCCATTTCAATGTAAAAATCCACCACAGGGAACCCAGCCCTGATTAGGGTAGGGTACACTCTTCACCCGCTGGTTGTTTATACACTACTTTCATAATTTGCTCCAGTTAGCATAAACAATAACTTCAAGTCGAGGTCAAGCTTTTAGTTCTCATACATTTGCTATATTTGGCCCTGCTGGCCTCGACTCGATGTTTTTGTTCATGGTCAATGAGGCATATTATGAAAGTGATCTATGGACTTGCTTAATTCATGTTGACCAGGTGAACGGACTAGGCGCGCAAGGCACGCCGGACTAATTCTGGCATATGACACCATTCCACAAATCCTTGCGCGCGCGGTTGCTTTTCCAAAATGGTGTCTAAATTCCAGAATCACAACTCGCGTGTTTTTTTGCCCGAGTTGCTTTCTGGGATGGTGCCATATACCAAATCGAGGCAGCGCGCCCTGATTGGCTTACTGAGGTCACGTGAGAAACTGCCGATCGTCTGGGAAGTGTTTGTCTCACTCACCTTGGGGAAGCTTAGTTGGCTCAGCAATCGGAATCCCGTCCACAGAGCAGAGCGGAGCCTTCGGGTGTAGAACCACCGCATCACCATTGTACTCCACCACACAGTGCTCGCTGGAACCAATCAAATGGTGACGGATTAGAGTCAAACATTAATGATGCCATCAGCTATCCGGTACATCGCAAACAATAAACATGGTACTCACTGACTGATGATAACAAAACTCAAGGAGTTTTCCAGGAGTTCCAGGAGTAGAAAATTTATATTTCCAGGACCCAACCCCAAATTCTTTCTCGCCCAAAACAAAACAATATCAAGTAATTTCTTCAGCTTTCTGGTCGAGGCGAAACGTGACAAAAATGACCGAAATCTCATGAAAAAAACACTTCCTGAAATCGAATCTTGATAAAATACAAAAAGTATCATCACGAATCAATTTTCTGCACGTTTTTGGTTTGTTTATATAACTGTTGAAAAATTTTCCACAAAACTCCAGGAGTTTTCCATGAGTGCAGGGAATTTTTCTGTTTTTCCAGGAGTATTCCAGGGCCCTGGAAGAAAATTTCGAAACTCCAGGAGTTTTCCAGGAACTCCAGGAGTAGTTAGCACCACGAATATTAGAGAGGTTACTAATAGATCACAAGCTTCTTGCAGGGTTCCTGCAGCTGACAACTCAGCAATTTTAAGACCTTTTTAAGACTTTTTACGACCTAAGTTTGTACAAGTTAATCTGAATTTATAACTGAAATGAAAAACCTACCACTACAGGAAATGTACACAGAACACAGCCACAGCAAAAACCCAACAAAATTTGGCACATCTGCTTAATATCCACATGAAACTGTTGCGGCCAGTTACACCGGGTTAATTATAGTGCGTGGTTACCTCTCTATTCCTCGTCCCCTCAACACAATGTCTGGCTTGGAACCGTCTGACGCCGCGCCTATCACAGTTTTACCTTAAATAAGAACGAAACAGCTGTAAGTATCACCTAATATTGTTTTCAGTAGACCTTAATAGCTAAAGCTACTGTAAAATACCACACTTAAGCCCCTCCCCCCCACCCGCTATGAGCCCATATATAACTAAAAAGACCCCTAGGGTCGGTATCCAGCCGCTGCTCGGAGATGAGTTCGAACGCGGGCTCATCCCCAAACAACCAATCAAACGTTTCCGTTGGTTATTGCAGGTTTGCGAACTTGTTTCATGTTTTACCGTCCTCTCGGTCCTGCATAAAATCGTGTCTTGGTCGCGTTTCGATACTTTTTTTAAAAATAAAGACGTCAGTTCGCTGGGACTGAGGCTAAACATCTTTTAAAATATGTTTCAGCAGCTCGGCCTCAAAGGATCTTAAAACCGTTCTTGATACTTTTTCGAAAAATGTTGTGCCTTCTGTAGTTAACTCAGTTCGTATATATATCCCAAAATGCATTGCTATCGCTTGTTGACCAAAATCAAATGTGAAACTACATTGTAAATGCTCTCTCTCACAATGTTTGGCAGGGAATCTGCGTTCCATTTTCAAAATTTATAGAAACAGACGTTCTTTTCTTTGTCTCAGCTTGAGATGTGTTATTCAACATGTTCTTAAATTTTGGCATTTCTGAGCCTCGACTTCCTTTTAAAAAAAGGAATGCACAGCCAAAAAGCCATTTTTTCAATCATGCACAAAGCAACTTTAGCGCTTTAGTTGGCGGGCTACACGTATTGGAAACATGGCATATTGTGTTATGAAAGAAACACGATTGATTGTTTTCAGGAAAGAAGGTAAAAGATAAATGACCTTAAATATGTAACAGAATGATGTAAGCAGGGGTTGTGACCACCAGCAAAACCGTTTCTTTGCTCTGCGCATGAGTGAGAAAGTGGCTTATAGGAAAGCAATGTGCAGCCATTAGGAGTGACTCCTACCAACCGGGGATTTTTAAAATAGTTTGATTACAATTTATTATTGTTCCTCCATTTTTTCTGCCCACCTTTGTTGATTGGACACAGCGTCACGCCGATACTCAGTCTCCCGCCCCCAAGGCTCACAAAATGAGGTTCCTCGGTCTCAAACTTAAGAGCTGATCCAAGTTCGGTGACAGCGAGCGCCCGCTCCTGGGTAGGGACAGTTCAGAGTAGATGTTACAAACTTAATTTGGGAGGGGATTGTGATAAAGGGTTCTGAGCTTTCAAATTGTAAGACCAAAATGGTCGACTCTAGGAAATCTCTCAAGTAAATAAGTACAGCTGGTTTTGGGTATAAGCTACATTTCGCATGGCAAAAACCAAGAAATCTCCAAGTTGTGCAAAAATGCTAGCTGGTTAGTGTAAAACGTTATAGGCACATTATATTTGGTCTAACAAACACTCTCATCGTTTATTTGAAAAACACCTATACAAGTGTCATTTAATTTGTACAAGTTAGCAAAGAAAACGTAGCTCTGAAGCCCCAAAATAAAATGTTAATCGACAAGGCTGCGGGAAAAGCGCTTAAGGTTACATTTTGTATGCAGTTCAAACTCATGAATAGCAGAAAGTTTTGGTACGTTTTAAAAGTTAAACAAGGAAATTTCTCCAAATTATGAAACTTTAACAAATAAACTTCCGCAAAATCTTTAACTTCGGGATCTGTTTTGTTCTATAATTTGCAAATATCTTGATAGCTAGCTGATAGGTGTTAAAATATTTTTTTTATTTTGAAGCATCTATCGTCGAATATTTGCATAATCAAGTTTCTTATTTCAACTGGATTCATTCTGCCCAAGATAATCTTGTATACAACGAAGTTAAGAGACTTACACAGAAACTGAAAAACACGTGCTTTCGGCTTCCACACTCACACAAATGCCACTCGTACAATGTCAAATTTTCATCTATATAGTTCCTTGGTTTCTTAATAGCATTAGTGTCTAATGCAGTTAGGATTACGAATAGAGTCTAATCTAATCCACTTATTTTACAATATAACTGAAATTAGGCGTATACTAATCTCGTACAAAAATTATCAAACTAATACAATGGATCAAGGAAGAATTTTCCTTCGTTAATTATCAAACATTTTTATAATTTAAGCCGCATAATACTCCTTAAGTGCAATTCCCAAAAATTATGACAAAAAATGCCGCACAATGGCGTTCATAGTGAAGAAATATTCATGAACAAGACGCCCGCCTGTAGCCAAAGAACAGTTTTCAAGTTAACGCATCAAATTGTTTCTTATGCAGTTTTGTTTGGTGTTAAAACATACGATTTCAAGAAACTGACTGAAAAAAAAATCTAATTTAGTACGGCGCTAGCTCAAAACGTTTTCATTTAAAATGTATTTTATGTCAGGAACCAATTAAATCACGAATCAGTGCCCACTCAAATTTTCTTGAATGCGCGGTCATTTTTTCTGCTAAAACTGCTACAATTATTTTCCTAAGAAAATTAAATTGACAGCGCGCGTTGTCGTGCATCTTCAATTTAATAACGCTCGCTAGAAAAACGGATATAACTAATTCATCAAGGAAATGAAAACTTTATAAAGTTGTCTTCGAGTTTATTTTCTACTCGGGAGAGTGTTTGCGAACGTAATTAATTACCACACGGTACACAGAAATCAGAAAAACATTTTCCACGATAATGGAAGGGAACTTATACGCACTTCTAAAATATAAAGATTCCCAGGTATTGAGTCGGTTTTTCAACTGTCCAAAGGGAACGATTATACTCGATCCGTTTAATGTTAGAGCTTTGAAATAACCATTTTTTCTTCAATACATTAGTCAAACTTTAGCCGGCTTTTCGCACTGCACAATCGCACAACTTCTATTTTTTGAGATGGAGCTATTAAAGTCCGATAGCAAATAGCAAGTAAGCTCGTTTCTCACATTTTCGCCCTGCTGGCAGGTTAGTACGGACATGACGTTACATAAAGAAAAAACTCCCAACAACTTCTGTGAACCATTCCTTTTGTCACCGCTTCGCGGTTTCTTCGATGAATATCTCACAACTTGTCATGACTGGGTTGTCATGAATGGTTTCGAAACTGCCATCTCAACAGTAAAATAAGCTGACAAAACGTCTGTGCAGGCTTTTCCAGGTGAAGTACCGATGTTCGCTATGGGCTATTTGGGATTGATCAGAGAAAAAAGTTAAATCTCAAGCATTGCAACGAGGCTGAAAAACCGGATTTCGCTTTAATACTTTTCTCTTTAGAATCTCTTTATTTTGTTCAAACTATTTTCTTACTAGTTCTTCCGACATCATTACAAATTACTGTGGATACAAACCCACAGCCCTATATACTATCAACTATATAACCGAGGTAAGACAGTTCAAATTAAAAATACAAGCGCACTATTTTACACACATTCACATACACATTCATATACCATTACACATACCCATACACACACAAACGCCCACATTTTTACACACACATACATACACACACACATACAAACATACATACATACATACACACATGCATACATACATACATACATACATACATACATACATACAAACATACATACATACATACACACATACATACATACAAACATACATACATACATACATACATACATACATACATACGTACATAAATACATATATACATACATACAAAAATATATAAATACATACATACATACATACATACATACATACATACATACATACATACATACATACATACAAAAATACACAGACGCATGCATGCGTGCATTAAGACACTCGTCAATGATGGTTCACGAGCGATCAACTAAAACGAATTTCTACAATTTCAGAATTGTTAGCGATTCTCTTTTGATCAAATACAAGGTGCAAGACAACAAGGTGAAGGTATACTCTTATACTGATATTCTCAGAGTTCCGCTCACAACGCCACATGTAATTGAACGTTATTCCACAAACTGTTCCTGGCAACCACATTCGGAGAATGATCAATGTAGAATGTTAACTACGTACTCCGTATTCAATTATTCTACATCTTATCCGTTGGTTTTAGAAAACTGAACTTTTTACTGACAGTGCTGTCTTGGGCAAACCCCTACGGAGTATGTAAATGCAGCTATGAGTGTCTAAATAGATGTATATACGCGATAGATGTCACTCTTCGATCCTACCCGACAAGTTGGCGTAACACACAAAACGCTTTTACAACTGTTTAACGCGCGGACAACAAACCAACCAACGTCGTAGAAAAGACAATAAAGTACTGAATCGGTAAAAAAAACCATTCCTGAACTATATTGCAGTTGTTTTGTTTTTCTTTGGATCGCGACACTTTGCCGGATATTACTGTTCTAGCTTATTTTACAAAATTACCTACAAACTCCTTGAGGCAAGACACTTATTTATTCTTAGAAAGGAGAAATGTATTTTCAGAGCAACACAACTATTTTTATATAGTAATATTGAACTTACGACTCTTCAAAGAGCTTCTTCATCATTAAATCTCTCTTTTAGTGACACTCCATTTAAGCGATATTAAATCTTGTTGTTTCTCAAACTTCAAATGGCGCATTTTGACCTCTAACTCGCTTAAAATGAAATAAAAGTAATAAATTACCAAGCACTTTTGACTGTGTGTTTTAATAAGAACTTAAATAATTGATTTCACTCCTTTCTTTTCAATTGTTCGGTTTTCGTTGTTTTAACGCGAGCAAAATCATTCATTCGCATTCAAAGAGATATTAGAAAGCAAATCGATCAGTTACAAACAGTTCCTTCTCATTGATTTTAATCATCACATATTTTTGAAACACTATACGCTGTTTTCATAACAGTCAGTGATGCGGGATTCAACCAAGGAATACTTTTACATATTACACTTACTCGCGTTGCTACCAATCAATATCAATCGAGCTGCTGAAACTATAGTTTGAAACACTGTCAAAACCATACTGTAAACAACAGTAAACCGCCATGTATATCTTGCAATATTTTAGGGCTGTAGCAAAAGATCTGAAATTCAGCTAAGGCAAAAGCCTTTTATAATTGGACACAAATCATTCTGTAGTCGTATGATCACTAATGGAAGTTTTTAACCCAAAGCAATTGTCGTATTTTATCTTGGTATGTATTAAGATAAACAGAACTCGAGAAAGAATCGTGGCCGACAAAATTCCCTGCGGTTTTCCGAGTGATGAGCATGGCAAGAACACTGTGAAACACCAAAAGATACGTTTGGGTCTATTGTACGACAACATTTAGATAGACAATCTCTTTCCTCGTTGTATTCGTGCAAGTTAACAAAAACGCAGGCAAAGAAACTCCTTATCTAATACAAAACTATTCAACAGCAAACTTGGCTCTCTGGGGCGAAATCTTCCCACTGAGTTTCATGAAAATGTTGTCTAATATCTACACCACTGTTGGGTCTATAAACCATATGACAAATTGCATTACTGATATATTCAAAGTTTAAAGGTTCAAATCATTTTAAGTATTAAAACGACATACTAAATCACTGAACAGTCAAAATTATATGTTGACCGATACACGACAAATTCATTTCTTTATGGCAACCGCAACTTCGCGTTGGATGTTTTGTAGCGAGTATCGTCAAGTGCAAAAAACGATCTTTTCTTCACTCAGCTACTCTGACGTCAGTACTTTCAACGCGCCAATTGCAAAATTAATATTGCATTGAAATACACGACTGAAGAAACAATTTCCAAACATGATTGATGAACACATTTTTCATACACAAAGACTGCATAAAAACCCACGCATTAGGGGAAAGTAAACATCGTCCCATCAAATCTTACCTCAATGATCTTTTGGGTTTTACTCCATTTGTCCTCCCAGATCCCAGTTAGTCGCTTCATCAGCTCTTGATTTTCTTGCAGTTTCTTCTCTGTTTTTTCCAAACCATCCGAGTCCACATTGCTTCCGGCCTACAAATCGAGAAAACTGATGTATTAAAGCCAAACTCCCGTTAGCAAGTGCGAATCGCGAGAAAAGAACATCGAATGATCGAAAATAACAATTTCCGCGAGTGTTGGTAAATGATCAAGAACAGCTAAAAGTTCCTCTTTAATAAATTTCTTTCTTTATCTAACACTCACTCGAGTCCGACTTTCCCGGTTACCGACCCTAATATCTCTTATTTTTTCGCAAAACACACCAAAAAGCTGTTGCGGATAATTCATACTGTCTCTAGTCAGCGAAACTGACTTTGCCGTTAGCTGCAGCCAGTTTAAACACACAACGCAAGATCATTTGCAAATGAGCAAACACTGGGAACAAGTGTTTGTCTCTCGAGTGGCCGTAAAATGGAAATATCACTATAGTTTCCCGCCACTCAACCAAGCCGACGTCTTTGACAATAAAACATTTGAGGAGCAAGAATTGCCGATTGCTAACGAACTGCAAATATACAGAAACAAAACAAACTAGAGATTAGTTTAAGATCTGATAAAATACAGAAGCATTGTGACACAGTTAAGAAAACTTGACAGGAAACTCAGAGCTGAAATTAAAAAAGCACGTTTCTTTGAGAGAAAACAATATTGAAAATGTACTTGTTTATCTTTGCCTTAAAAAGTAAATGTGTTATTTCACAGCAAATGTTTTTGGACAACGCTTTTCTTTGTACAATTAAAAAACAACAAATATATTTGTACCATGGAATGCTAAACCATGAAGATTCTGATTGCATTCGCATATCAATCGATAAATACAAAGGTCATATCTCAAATCTTACCAAATCTTTGTGTATTTTCCTTTTCACTGCTAACATCTGGCGAATTTTGAGTGACATTATAAGTATATCCGCGGAAGATGTCGCGTGTTTCGTTTTTTCAACTCGCAATTCAGAATAATTACGAGAAGATTTGACAAGTTGTTTGTGTAAGCCATGATCAGAGTTTCTCGGCACCTGTCAAACCAATTTGCTTGTGTTTTTCCTTGGACAAAGGGAACAAAATTATACTACTTTAGGGGAGGAGTGGGTGAGGAGAGATATAATACTCATCGTTACCGCTTTAAAAATTTGTTGATGAGTGCGACGAAATATAATCATTACTAGAGCTACTTCGTTGGAAAAAATGGCTTCCACATGTTTTCAAACTTCGTTTCAATTTGATTTACCTATTACTACTGGGGAACTGCAACGCTTTAAGGCGGAAAGCTTTTGACGATTTCTCGAATCAATATACAGTATGAGAAACTGTTGCTATTGAAGTTGCGTTCTCAGTAGTTTCCAACTTGCACCGTTCTGTTAAAAGTTTAAAGCAGCGAAAGACCGGATGGTGTAGTAGATTTAGCCAGAAGACATGCACAATTTCTCAGGTAAAGTACAACAGCACAAGACATTACGTTATTTAAACGAAAAACTTGCTTCTAAATCTCTTAAGCGGCATTTCAAATTTAAGTCAAGAAAAAGAAAAGGGGAATTAAATTCAGCCTTGACTGAAAAGCAAGATAAGACTGACACTGTTTCACCTGCCGATGTGCAGATAATGGCAGTGAATTGACATGTGATAACGCCGAGCAATTTGCATTTTCACACTACTCTTTGGGCCATGTGGATAAACCTTATGATGCTTCCCGCTGTTGTTTTCACCAATGTGGCAAAGATATGTTAATACCTGCGGGGTTGACAACATCCAGCCTGCAAGAAATTTGCTTTTTGAAAGCATATCTCATTCTTGGTTTCCTGCAATGTCTTTTATTAAACTGACGTTTTTCATTGTAGAAAATTTTTGTCAGTTCTCTTGGACGGAGTTCTAGTTTCTGACGAAAACATGGTGGCACACTTGGGGTTGATAACATCCAGCTTCTTAAAAAGCTGGCTTTCAAGACGAAAGCCGACTAGGTTTCTTTCAATGTCTTTTATTAAACTGACTTCTTTCATTAGAGCAAATTTATAATTCTCTTGGACAGAGTTCTAGTTTTTGACGAAAACATGGTAGTGCACTTGGAGTTGATAACATTCAGCCACTTAAAAAGCTGGCTTTCTAGAAGACAGAACCAGTTTCTTTTTATAAAAAAAACTTTAAAACTGCTGCTTAATTGAACTTAAACTATTATTAGCATTTTGTGTTTCTCTTGAATTGAGGCCTAGCTCCTAACTGGAGATATGAAAATACCCTTAAAGTTGCTAACATCCAGCCCACTTAAAACTGACCTTCTGAAGATGTAATTTCTTTAGTTGTACTCTTCAAAAACAATTGATAAACTGGCTTCACTAATTACTAGCAATTTTGTGTTTCTCTTGGGCAGAGCACTGGCCTCTGACAACGGCATGGGGTGTGCTAACAACCAGCCTGCTAAGATATTGGCGTTTTTGAAGACAGAATTTTTATGGTTTCCTTTAAAATGAAATTGCCAAACAGTATTTGCTCATTTTAGCAATTTGTGTTCATTTTCTAGTATAGGGACAGATGAAGATATAAAGCACACTTGGGGAGTGAATAACAGGCCTGCTGGTACGTTGGCTTTTTAACAATAGGAAACTATTCATTAGTTTTTTGAAAAAATGGTCACCTCATTTCAACTGTTATTAAGTAATGGTCCGAGTAAGAATTGGCAACCTTCTGTTGTTCTGCGGGATTTCGCTTTTCCCTTATTAAAATGTTTAGATTTTCATACTGAAAATACATTGGCTACACGCAACATGTTTTTGAAATAAAATTCAATAACATAAATTTTATTTCAAAGCGACGTTTCTTGTGTACTGCAAGATTTTAGTCCATCGTGAGACTACAAAATAACTGGCGCCAAGGAAAGCTTCGAATTTTCTGTGTTCCCCACGTAGAATATTTGCTGCGTTAAAACTCTGGAGAATTTTTACTACAAAAGAATGAACTGAAATAGAATTTTAGCTGGCGAAATAATTGTAGATTTTCATGTTTTAGTTAATGAGGTGAACGGTCTAAGCAACATCGCAATTAGCATCTTTCTGCATTCACTGCCGCTGGACTGCTTAGCCCTTACTCGGGCCTTTAGTTAACAGTTTTGAATTTCTGTTTGAGTGGGAACTCGTGCTGTACGCTGTTCAAAGCCGAAAATCAGATATCCAGCGCCTTTCAGTACTGAATGTCATGTAAGTGGAACCTATACATCGAATGAGAGCGGTCGAATCCTTCTCAACACCGAGATAAGATAAAGGAGCTGGTGGAAAAAAAGAAGGCACGGTGTGAAGAAAGAGAGCGACAGCCGTAGAGAGAAAGACAGGAAAATCCAAACGGAACAGCAAGGGAACTGGGAGAGACATACGCTAACTGAAGTGAAATGATAAGAAACAAAGTGAGGTGAAGTGAAGTGAAGGAAGGTAAAGTGAAGTCAATAGAAGGGAAGAGGAAAAAGGGAAGTGACGTGAAAATAACAGAAGTTAAGGGAAGTGAAGTGAAGTGGAGGAAAGGGAAGTAAAACGAATTGAACTTAAGTAAAGCAAAGTAAAGTGAAATGACGTAAAAAATGAAGCAAAGTGAAGTAAACCAATAAAAAATATCACGAAAAAAATAAATACCTTCCCTCCAACATACCTGCATTTTCATCTTGAGCTCTATTATCTCCAATTTGAGTTCTCTTATTATTTGAACGCTTGGATCCTGAAAGAGAAATATCTTCTTTTATATTCTCTCCAAACACGATTCTTCTATTCTCAAAAGCTTTCTGTTGTCTGATGAAACAGCTGTAGTTAATAAAGGTAGCAAATCTACCGCATCAACTGCATGTTTGGAAACTGCCTCTGCATGTATACTTTCTTAGTATTTGCTTCATTCAGGACACGGGTGGGGTACTCGCCCATACTTTGAGTGATGATATGCTGCCTAAGCCATCAAACCCTGACCCTATGTCAGAGCCGAGAAGGTAATTTTCTATACCCTATTTCAGACAAGACAAAACGTGCATAACTATAAATCGGACAATAAAAGCCGGCATTTTGCTGACACGCTCTTTTTTATAAGAACCGGTAAATTTGACCGAGGCTCATTGTTCCTGATTTTTGGCGATTTGAGCCTCAAATTATTCTTAAATTGTTCATATTACTATATGTGGTTAAATCTAATAAAAACAAACCCCAAGGTATTGCAATACATGTATTGGGAAACCAATTGCTTGGCGGGTGTACTTTTGATCAATTCTTCCTCGCGAATTTATCATGATACAGGCTCAGAAAAAGTTTGGAAAAAATTGTGCTATCGAGCCCGAGCCTCAGCTTGTTCTTAAATTGTTCTTAAACTTCGACCAATCTGAGCCTCGTTGTTCTTATAAAATTGTTCTTACATAAAAACAACGTGCATCTTGTATCCTGAAATCTGCGAAGTGACGATCCATGGCAGAAATCTCGGGGCAAATTAAGAAAAAACTATAGTAAGGGGTTTTCAAGGCCTTGAAAACCGAAAACTAAATTCAGGTACTATCAAGGACTGTTCTTGAAGACAACTGTAGTCTCTAGAGTGCTATTTACAAGAACTTTCAAGGACCAAAGTCTAAATTCAGCGGTTTCCAAGTCCTTAAAAATGAGAATCAAAGTCGAGTACTTTTATGGACGATGCGAACCCAGTTCATTTGTTTATCTCACGAGCGCGTCAGCATAGATGTGAAGTCTTACCTCGTTGACCCTGGGCCAGTTGGAGATCTTCTTGACCTGGTTTCCATACCTGAGAGTACTCAAGGTTTCGTGGTAGCAGCTGTCGGCAGGCGATATGGCAGCGAGCATGACCGTCTTACAGTTTCCACCAAGACAGTCCTTTAGAATCCAAGTCAGTGCCTTTGACGAGTGTGGAAACAGTATTAAAACTACTGATCCCAGGAATTTTTGAGTTTTAAAACAAGATTATCCTCTGTGACAACTGAAACTAAAATAACTTTAAAAAGTAACTAAAATATTTAAACTAGTCTTTTAAAAAGTAATCTACTGAGATATATATCAATGCCATTGCTTTCGTTTGTCTTAGACCAGTGCATGTTTGTTTAAGGGGACACTTACTCCTTCATTTTTTCGGTAACTAGAGGGACTTGAGTGAATATTCAACACCAATGTTAGGACGCAACAAGCACTTGTACTGTTCCTAAGCGAACAGGTACGAGCTGGCCATTCGCCCATTAATTATAAACGCCACTGACGAGCCTTACACTAAACCTACTTAAAATCCAATAAACTAGAATTTCCTTCAAAATAAGTAACTTTTAAAACGCTTATTTTTCTTCTCGATTCTCTCCAAAAAATCTCAAAAGATTTGTGAATCTTCATCAATTACGGTACCGATTCCTCAAATCTGCAAAATATGATGTCATCATGTGAAAACTTTAAACAAAGAGATAAGCGCCCCGTTAACAATAATACTGTGTTTTTTCCCTTTTGAGCAGCCTTGTTCGTGTAACCACTATTCGGTAGTGCAATACGGAGCTTCCAAGACTGCGCTTCTCCTGTTATCTCGTGTCGTAAGACACTTAAAACGTGTACGAAATTAGTTTCAAACAAACGTTTAATACATACTGTTGTTATTTGTAGTTCAATTTTAAAAATGCATTCATTTAAGACCAATTGATCGCAGGCAAGACATTTACTTTTAAGACCTACATTTTCAACACACCAACCAGTTAATTCAAGTCTCCAACATTTAAGCGGTTCCTTGGGTACTCACACAAATCCTTTCTTATCTCTTAATGGTTACTGATGTGCAACATAATGTAAATATTGCTTTTGTGAAACCA
>JAOBYE010153331.1:0-34105 GCA_025403585.1 Parazoanthus swiftii | reverse complement strand
GAACACACCAACTTGCAATGCAACAATGTTGCGCTACAAGTTGGGCAAAAATGTTGCTCGTATTACTTCACCTTTAGTGTCATGTTAAACGTTGTGTGAACTGTTGTTACACTAACTCTTCATTGTAAACATGATATTAAACATGTTGTACAGTGTTGGAAATAGTCCTTGAGAAAATTTCAGATATCCTTAAAAAGTCCTTGAAAAGTCCTTGAATTTTTTAGGGAAACTTTTGTATGAACCATGGTTTTACTGATAGGAGCTAATGGAAAGTTGAATTTTTGGTACAAGCTTCTTGCTTTCTGTATAAAATCTGTGTATATCTTCCTGTCTTCAAGTTATTTTGTGCCAAGTTAGCTTGACAGGTAATGTCTTCAAATGTTTTGGAGGAGTTAATAATATTAATTTGTTAATTGACACAGAAATGTGGCCAAGAATGTCTAAAAATACATTGTTCTGCATAACCTAATGTATAGAGACATCATACCAATCTATGGACACTATTCAAAAATGGCGACTATTTTAGTATTCTTTTGTCTGTGTTTAAATTAGCTCAATTAGCCTCGTTCTTCAGCCATAAATCAAAAGATTATATTAATCTGAATGCGGCTAGATGGGCTAATTTAAATAGAGACAAAAATATTTTAAGATAACTGCCATTTTTGAATAGGGTCTATAACCTATATCTATTCTTATATACGAAATGGTTTAGTGAAGTTTTATGAAATTTTTAAGCCACGACTACATACATTATAATTGTTATCAGGCCCGTAGGCAGGGGGGTGCGCGGGGTGCGTATGCACCCCCCACAGACCCAAAAAGGTCCGCATTTAGAGGTTTAAAAAGACAATAAAGAAGCCCGAATAGGTTTTTCGTAACATAAGGTACCACCGCAAATCGAAACGACTAAAAAAAAAGGCCAAAAGTGTGTTTGTCCCATAAAGTTGACATTTAAGAGTCCAAGTTTACGAAATTCGCACCCCCCCCCCCCAACAAAAATCCTGCCTACGGGCCTAATTGTTATTACTGTTGTTGTTGTTGTTTTACAGTAATTATCACCTTTTCATTGGGCAATATTTTTTTCTATTTTTATCGTGTTGCGTCATTCTGTAACAGGAAAGACTTGCATCTGGACTCTGGTCTCGGTGATTTGAATGACTTTATGGCTCCGTATGACCCCAAGGTAGGGTGAATGTATTTCTGTAACAAGGTGCTACTATGTGGTGCACAGTATTCAGTTCTGACGTAACACCACCACGTCGAAACTGGCTGGTGTCCTGTCAGAATCAAATACTATGCGCTGCACTGCTCTGAACAAAGTTAGACAGACAAAGGTAGATGGCAGATTTGTCATCATATCCATCCAACATGACAACTTGTGTCAGTACCGGCCAAAATCACAGGCAGTCTTAGGGAAGGGCTTATATCAATACAAAAAAGTAATTGTGTGATCTTAAGTCTTTGCTTCCAAAAAGTGCTTTCAGTCCCCTCCCCTCATTTTCAGAGTTCTGGATCTGCCATTATAAATATTTGTGCAAAGCAGTCAGGTACTTCTCTTGTTCTTTGCTTTGATGTTACTCAACTACTGTACAAGTAATAATACAAAATATCTAGTTTGGCAACCTGTAGCTTTTTCCACAACACAACTGCTTCGACATGAAATCAATTGTATTGATTGAACTACAGTCCCCAGAGGCAGCCAAGTACTCGGAGAAGTGGACCGAAATTGAGTTTGCACTTCAGATGTTGGGAATATGTGGAGATGATGCTCGCAGCTTGTGGTGCATTCTGGCAGCCATTTATCATCTGGGAAGTGCAACAATCAATGTTGGTAAGTTAAAGTTAAGAACTGTTAAAGTTTCATTATGACTATTATTTTGAGGAGACCTTAAGCAATTAGTATGAAATTGTCAATGCATAAGGATTAGACACAAAACAAATGACTTAAGGGGCCTTCCACACAAGCAAATGTATAAAAAACGGCTTTTTTTCTCGCATTTGTCCAAAAACAATCTCCAAATACTTGTGAACTTTTATCAGTTAAGGTACTAGGTCCCTGCGATTCAAATTTTTATTTTTCGATTTCAACCTGAGATATAATCAAAATATGATAAAATGTTGGAACTTCAAAACAAGGTTAAACTCCCTTAACTTGAGTCCATTGTATCTGTTGCAAATGCTGACACCAAACCATTATTCTTGTAGCATTTGACATTTGTTGCAAGTGTGCACAATAAACCACTATTCTTGTTGCATTCATTGCAGGTGCGGACAACAAACCCTTCTTCTGCAACCCAGCTGCTGTTCAAAGAGCGGCTGCCTGCTTAGGCACAACACCAGAAGAAATTGGGGAAATCATATTTGCTCCTCCTCCTGTCAGTCAGTTTGCCATTAGGGTGCGACAGTCATCCAGTGCGTCAAGCTTGAGCCCCACATCATCTGCAAACTCCTCGCCGGAGAAGCAGGGGCGAAACACAGTTGCAGGCTACATTGAGGCACTGGAAGGGTTTGCCATGGGATTATATCAGGAAGTATTTGCAGCACTGGTTCGGCTTATCAACAGGTAAAGAAATCAAGCTTATCTGGCCTGGGGACGGGGATCAATCTCTCAATGTGTTGTTTTCAGCATAAATTTTGAACGAGATGGAGTCGAGCATCAAATTTCAGGTCCTTGTCTAGTCTTTTAATACCACTTTTTTGTATCTCCATGTGTGATATATATATGGTTAACTAAGAAATCAAAGGTGACTTTCAGTTTTTCAAAATTTGTTTTCTAAGTTAACATTCTTCTGGAAAATGTTTGCATCATAGGTATCGTTGCCATAACAATGCCATTTTCGACCAAATCTTTGATTAATTTTCGACCGCTAAACTATTTTTCACTACATGTTAACAAAAAATATCAAATAAGTGCTAACTTTTAGTTTTGAAGTCATGTTTGCGAGACGTTTTAGGGAGAAGCCGTAGCTCAGAAAGTTAGTGCGCGGCCTTCATGGAGGACCCGAGTTCTATCCTCAGTGACTTTAACGTCTGTTTCGACTTTCTTCTGATTTGTGGAACTTTTACATCGTAAAACGGAGCACTGTCAGAGGAAGGGGTGAAGTGCCGGCCCCCAACGGCGGTCACAAGTTTATCGGTTAACCAATTACGTCACCTGTTACCGCAGGGTTTTCAATAAGAATTACAGTAGGTAGTAGGCAAAAGTTGAGGAGGAGGCGGGTAACAAACAACGAGTGCCAAAAGCGCTGGTTGTCTGGCGGGGTCTCCCCCCGGAAAGTTTTGAAATTTTAGACCTCATAGAATGCTTTTCCTGCATTCTGGAGTAAGAATAAATTAGGTTGTTTTGACTGAACCCAGACATCGTATTTCTGCGTGCTTTTTCTTAATCCTGACAGTACATTTACTTGGATGAATGCTTTAAAAAAAATGTTTTCTTCTTGCCAAAAAGTGATGAACCTTTTTTACTTAATTCAATTGCAGGTAGTTTCTTCTGTCCTTGAAAATCACAGACTTGTTCGGATGACTTACCCGAATCATATAATTATACAACAAACTGCAGTTGGGCCTACTCGATAATTGCATTTGACCCATTTTTAATGACTGGTGTATAATTTGCTGTCAAACTGATAATTCCGATCTCCGAATTTGTAGTGTTTTTGTTGTAAACTTTATTTGACCAGGCTGGCCCTTTTCAGCTCTAGATATCCACGGGGGCCCTGCACATATATTGAATTTACGAGGATAGAGGGATGAATGAGAAGATATAAATGTTCGTATCTAATAGGTTTGCTTTCCCCACCCCACCCTCTTCAGGTCCCTACAATGTAACATACACAGCGTCACCACCATGCATATTCTGGACTCACCTGGGTTTCAGAACCCCGCCTCCATTGGAAGGAAAACTGGCGCCATATTTGAGGAGCTGTGCCACAACTACGAGAATGAACGTCTGCAGAAATTCTTTCATCACACTGTGTTTACTGCACAAATGGAGAGATACAGCCAGGTGAGCTGGCTGCAGTGCAGGGCTGGCAGTGTAATACATGTGTTTTACCACGCAGTGCCATCGCAATGCCAATGCCATTCCAATGCCATGTTAGTGCCAGTGCATTGCAATACAATGCCAATGCAGTGCCAACGCAGTGCCAACGCAACGCCGATGCATAAGATTTAGACTTGTTTAAACAGTTTGTGACAGAACGCAAAGTCCGTTAATGCACAATTACCTACTATAGTTTCTTTTTGTTATGAAATAAAACATTTAGTTCAGATTACGATCAATAGTTTCTGCTAAAGTCTTAATTATCTTGGTGTTGATACTGCAAAGGTTATCTGAAAGCTGCCTTATTTAGTATCATGTGTGCATAAAATATAAATTGGGTGTGAGTTACTGTTTATCTCATCAGGTCTATTAACTTTTTCAGGAAAACAT
Source organism: Parazoanthus swiftii (assembly GCA_025403585.1). Classification (NCBI taxonomy): domain Eukaryota; kingdom Metazoa; phylum Cnidaria; class Anthozoa; order Zoantharia; family Parazoanthidae; genus Parazoanthus; species Parazoanthus swiftii. The sequence continues at coordinate 29,673 of JAOBYE010153331.1, read as the reverse complement.
CGAATGCAACTTTGAGACAGTGGCCACCGCTCCTGACCCTGTTGTGTCTGTGTTTGATAAAGCTGCGCAAAGTGTGGTGAGTGTCATCTCTCATGCTTTCAAAGTGTCTCCTAATTAGTCTGCATTAACTACTGACTCACTGAACTTTGGCTGTAAAAGGGCTTTGCGAAGCCTTGCTTCGTTTGTACTTAATAGTTTGAGGTATTGCGCAAGTAGAAGTGGTGGCAGAACCTACAGCAGTGTCAGTTCAACACGTGAATTTCCAAAACATTAGTAAATCACTGAAGCATGTTGCAGTAGTTGACTCTTGGCATCTTATATTTACAGGCAGCAACTTCAAACTTGGGTTTTATTGAAAGTTATTGTCGTTTTAGAGAAATACTCAACACCCGGCAAAATCGATAGTCACTCTCTCTCACGGTTCGCATGGATCATGGAAAACCTGGAAATTCGTGGAATTTTACAAATTCGTTTTCCAAGGCTGAAACGTCAGAGAATTATGGTTTGGGCTACGGGAAGTCATTGAAATTGACGAATATTACTGTGTAAAAAGTATTATTAAGAACGAGAACAAAACAACTAGAAAATCGACTCAGTTTACGTAGGAAAATTAGATTGTTTAGAGATCAGTGTAAGGACAAAGAACAAATTCTAATTCCTAAAGAATACATATTATCTCTCATTGTACTTGGTTACTGTGCTGGAAAAAGCTCAATCTTAATAGTGTTCTATCGCCAAGGAAATCTGCTAAAGGTCACGGAAAAAGTCGTGAAAAAATGCTTGGAATTTCAGAAGATCAAAGGGTACGAGCCTTGTCTCATACTAGAGATTGGCTTTAGAATGTAACTGTTTCTATCAGTAGGTAAATAGTTTGACAACTTCAGTTAAGCCAAACTTATACACGCGTTGTGCGTTATTTCAGACCCGAGGTTCAACCCTGGACCTTAAGAATGAGCAGAAAGGTTTGTTGTGGATACTGGATGAGGAGTCCATATTCCCTGGAGCCAACGATAGCAGTTTCCTGGCCAGGCTGTACGTTCACCACTGTAGCGAAAGTGAGTAGAGTTCCTTTCTTTCACGTGTTTTCCACTTGAATCGTTATCAAACATTGTATTTAGGTGTGTTTTACCTGTTGCACAGCTTGTGATGCCCTCACTTCAGACCTCAGAAGTCCAACCCTGTATACGTTAACATATTTGTGGCGGACCAACCGAGGATACTTGATTCGAGTGCATGGTTTCATAGTTTGCAAAAGTACTGCTGAAGAGACGATAAATATTTGACAAACATTTTTTGACAAACAGTCTTTTTTGCTGCATAGTAATGTGCATCGTTAAATTAAATTCATTTTATGGCGCATCGAAACATGAAGTAAAAACAAATACTATACTAAAATTCACCTCATCGCAACCTTAAACAGACCATCCGTAGTATTCGCCTGTCGACAAAAATGATTTGTTCCCGAACACTCAATGTTTCTCTTGAATTACATAGTATTAAAAGTCACATTAACTGGAACTTTGGTTTTAACTTTTCTGCCCCGCAATATCAATGCAAAATCAGTTGGTTGGTTAAGGTAATCAAGGACCTGATAATAATAATAATAGTAATATTAATCATTATAATAATGATAATGATGATAATAGTAATAATACATTTGTTTCTATAACGCATACAGTATTTTCATATACAGCAAACGCATTAAGATGAAGTGCAAAATTCTCCGAACCTGTTTCTAGGAAAAGTATGAACAAAGGTAAGAAGAATTTAGCAATAATATGTTGGTCACTTGCAGAGGAGGCGTGGGTGAAGCAGGGACCTCAAAAGGATACGTTCTGCATTAAACACTGCCAAGGGACGCTACCCGTCCAGTATAACGCCAAGGGCTGGCTCAGGCTCGCCAGGGAACACGCCTCCGTCAAACAGGTTCATGGAATACTCACCGAGTCTTCAAGGTGAGAAACATCCAACTTGTAAAGGTCAATGAAACAGTCAGTGTCGTACAGACAGCTTCTTGGCAGTCGGAATCTAGAGAGTCGCAGAACTCAAGATATTTTCATGGTATTCAGTCAACACTAGAGTTTCATCAAGTATCCGTAATTTAGTAACAATACACAAAGCAAACTGTAGTCAAGGGGCTACCACATCTTTTCATTACCTAAAGTTAATTCGACAGAGTATGGGTTGAAATCCTAGAAGTACTTTGAGACCAAAACGGTAGACTCTCTTTAGTTTTAGAGTAATTGTATACGGTTTTTTTAATATCTATTAAAATTGAAATAAACGTAGCCTTAAATAGAGTTTAACCTAAGTTTCAGCTTAGTTTTGGCCTTGAAGGATAAATTATTAACTGAAGTACAGCTTAACCACAAAATGTTTGATCCTTGGCAATTCAGTGCTGCTAAAAAGGTTTCTTTGACAGGGTTCCATTACCCCCTCGCGATGCGTGTTTGATGCACAAAGATTAAACAAAATCTAAAAAGCATGCACAAATTTCAATCTCCACCTAATTATAGAGATCAGGGTTCCCAAGGAGCCTTGATTTTCAGAAGTAGTGGGAACACTGTTTGTTTATCTTTAAAAACTCGAATCTGGGTATAAGATTTGGAAAGCAACAGCTCTGCGTGGAACAACCGTGAATCCTTCCTTTGAAGTTTAGGAATTCTTTGTTTGTGGTCCTCCCTCACACTTGGCTTTGCTTGCAGGTCTTACGTTTCTAGCATGTTCCAAGGCCATCGCTCGGCCACCGAGGGAATCCTGAGGTCGAGAAGCTTCAGAAAAGCCCAGCTGACAATGCCGACAGCCATCAAGAAGAACTCCCAGTGCCTGCAGCTTATTTATCAAGTGGTGAGTGGTCAGACTAAGGTGTGACGTGTGTCGTAGCATATTTTTACCTTCCGTCTTAAATTGGTTTATTGTCGTGATTTGGTTATCGCTTTTGAGGTTTTAGAAACTGTTCCTTAGCTACAGTCCAGTAAAATGCCGCGCTTAGTAACCTACGTTTTCCCAAATCAGCCTGCGAAGGGCTCAAGTTATGTTGTTTGATGGGAAATGATGGCTGATGAAGACTGACGATGGCTAATAGTTTCCTTACTTCAGCCTGTTGGTTCTTAATCCAATAGGTTCTTATACCCTTATTATAGGATGTTAGTTTGAGTGACTCGAGGTTAGTAAGAAACTTGATCGGAAGTAGTTTGGAAAAAAAAACTGATGAAAAGAACACATTTAATTCATTTGGGCGGGAAGTTTGAGCTGCTAAGGGTTCGAACAATCAGGAGTAGAAAACTGAGAATGTGAGTTCGAAATATCGGGAGTTAAAGTTATCAAAGGGTTGAGTTATCGAGAGATAACGAACGAAAAGTAGTTTTATCAAGTCATGTATATTTAAAAAAATGAAATACACATTAGATTAATTTCGTGTTGGTGGTAAATGTGAATGACAAGAACGGTAGCGTGATTTCCTTATTTTAAAAATATATGCCCAAGATACTTTGCGCGTTCTGATTGGTCTGGATCCCGCGAAATGCCCACGTGTATCACGAGTTGTTAATGACCTTCACGCGCACATCACCGGGTGTTATCGTCGTTTTATAACAATGCCATATGATAAAGTACTTATATACTGACCTCGAACTTTGTTTTTTTTTTTCGGGAATTGTCAAACTTCGGCCATAACAGCAAGGCCCCAGTTTGATATTTCCCGTACAGACGTCACTGTCGGTTAATAACTAGTTAGTATTTACTTTGTTATCACCGCTGGGTATTATTCAGTCAGTCACACGTTTGTTTGTTGTTCATGTCCCAGGACACCATCCTGGAGCTGATCCGTAAGACGCAGGTGAACTTTGTCCGGTGCATCCTGCCGGCAGCGGATGCGGGCCAGTACGACAGTAATGACCCCATCTCCTCCACCAAGGCCGCCCAGATTGCGGCCCACATGGATGTTCCCCTGGTGCGGCAGCAGCTGCGCGCTGGAGAGATGCTTGATGCAGTCAGGATACACAGACAAGGTGAGGCATATCCTCCCCATCCCTCTCAGGTATAAACAACTACGGCCTTCCCGTTCGCTTTTCCCTCTGTATCCTTCAAGAGTCACAGGCAAGGTGAGATGATTTCGCTCCCCTCCCCCTTGGATGAACAGAACATAGCTTCCCTTCTCCCTTTTCTTTTTACCTCCCCGCTCCCCTCCCCCTAAGAAAAGCATTTCCAGTCCTTCCAGACAGTTTTTCTTCAACACCCTCCCCCCCCTTTGTCTTCCATTGCCTTCCATCATTTAAGAGTACGCTCTCATCTTTTTTTGCAAATTACTATAAGATCGTATTACTGCATGCAAATGTTTCTCCAAGTTGTTGATAATGAAAACGATACAACGCACTCCTTTTTGGTTCCTAAGTTATAATAGAAGATTTTGAGATAATTATGGTTATGACGTTAATGCCGTAATTATGAAGGATATTATTTATGTCAGATAATCAAAAGGAATCAGCCAATTTAAATAAATAAATGGAAGTTTGTCGGGGCCTCTTTTCTTGATCTTCTTTTATTTTCCAAACCTCACCCATGCGACTTCAGATTAGTAATAAAATGTGAGTGTTTCTTTACCTGTTCGAGTGTATTTGCAGACCTTGTGATTCCGTTCCCATTTGTCTGGATGTAGTAAAAACCTGTCTGTAATAATCTGCATTTTCCCAGTCAGCCTGCGACAAGTTCTTATTTGTTTGATAGGTAACGATAGTTAATGATGGCTATTTTTTTCTTTATTTCAACCTGTAGTTATAGCTTCTTAATACACAGGTTCTAAGCGGGTTTCACTGTATTGTATACTTTACAACACTATCCGTAAGATTTAAAGTACAACTTATAAATTGTCAACTTTAAAACTCGGCTATTGGTGACGTATGATCCATATACTTACGTCCGTAAATGGGAGTAGATTAACTTTTCTACGTTAATAATTTTCTGTCATGCGCATGTTAATTTGTCATGGGACAAAGTAAATCCGTCTAACTCTTGAAACAAACTTAGCTCGGGTAGACAGACTTTGATGCTCTGCTTATAGTACTAAAGACAAGTTACAAGTGTGGCGATGGCTCTAAAAGCCAGAACGGATGGATATAGATTTTGATTATACGCTCCGAAATGTTATGAAGTTGAACTGTTTGTCGAGTGTACGAACAAAATTGCGGTGAAACATTGTATACGAGAAAGTAATTTTTATCATTGTGAATAAGATGTACATTTTTTTCGTCGGATGATCATTCTCTTGTAACAGTTACAAAGCTTTCGGTTGCGATTCTTCTTCCAAATACATAATGTGTTTCAAACCCATAGCAGTGGATTGGTTTTTACTTCCACAAATGTTGTTAGCTTAGTTTTGGTAACAAATGGTCGCCTTGATTTATGTTCGGGCTGATTTTCTCAACAAAACAAACTCCAACCTTCTGATTTTGCAAGTTTTTAGAAAATCGTATTGCTTATTGCTTTTTAAAGAAATAGCTGTAAACAAAAGCAAAGGATGTAAATAACCGATTTTCATTTATGCTTGGAAATTTCTTTAATGAAGTAGACGTCAACTGTCTGTTCAATATTATCATATTCTAATGTGAGCTCAAAACCGGAAGAAGCTGCATGTAGCCGCGGAAGGTTGTGGAGCGGGATGTTTTGTGCGCTGAACTGTGTTCCCTTATTCCAAGGTTTTCCTGAACACATGACTTTTGGAGAGTTCAGGAGACGTTTTGACATCTTGGCGCCTGTGCAGACAAGGAACTCGGGGCCAGTTCTGGATGAGAAGAAGGTATAATAGTCAATTTCTGGACAAAGTAGTTGAGTGTATTGCGAGTGTTGATTGTCATCAAGAACACATTCTGCCAACTGGGCTGATTAATGAATTGAGATAGAGTTTGTGTTTACAGATTTTAAAAAATACTGCTACCCATGCAGTTCACCGTGTTCAGTACGGTGTGCACAAATAGACCGTGTATCCATTATTTACAAAACTGTAACCATAAAATTGAATCAAACATACAAACAATCTAACTAAAGTTGGCAGACTTTTGTTTCCTGATTCAGTTGTGTTTTTCTTCTGTTTTCAATTCGCTTGAAGGTTCTCGAGTTACCGTCGTAGAGATTATATGTTGTATTTTAACTTTTACATTTTCGTGACTAGCCGAAACTGACTTGGTGATTCTGAAAGAGCGCTGGAACGCTCTGGATATGTTTGTTTGTTTGTGCGTGTGTATATGTGTGTGTGTGTGTGTGTGTGTGTGTGTGTGTGTGTGTGTGTGTGTGCGTGCGTGCGCGTGTGTTTATGTGCGTGCGTGTGTGTGTGTTTGCGTGCGTGCGAGTGTGTGCGTGCGTACGCGCGCGCGCGTGTGTGTGTGCTTATGCGTGTGTCTGTGTGTGTGTGTACCCTTGTTACTAACAGTTCTTCTTATCAACCCACTGGTTGTATTTTGGGTGGATCAGGCTGTGGAGACACTGTTGGAACATCTGGAGTTGGACAAGAGAAGTTACCGACTGGGTCTGAGTCAGGTCAGTGAGCGTGTGCATTGCTTTACCAGCTGCATGATCCATTTTTGTTGGATAAATAAAGAATTTCATTCATTCACTCGTCTTGGTACTTTTTTTTAAGTATTCTCTTCGACCCGAGAACTTCCACTTCTAGCATTTTACTCTTTAAATACGGAGATTGTCGCCATCAAGTCTTCATTTGTGTTTTTGACAGCAAACTTACTTCGCCAGTCGGTCTTACTATTGTTTCCAACACCTTTACACAAAGGATGAAAATCGGCTGAGATTTAGGCTTTGTTTGAATGACCGGCCCCAAAAGCTACTAGCAGTTTTACATTGCGTTGATTTATTAAGGTTGAGTTGATGCCTAAATCAATTCGTCAACACGTTAACTGTTCATTGTTTGAACCACGTATTCACAATGAAAGTGCAACTGAGGCGACACTTCCGTACAGCCCTGCTTAGTAAAGTCTCGAAGAAAACTTGTTTTTTTCTACTTCATCGTAATTTTCGAGTTTGTCATTGTTCGTTCGTTCATTCATATTCATTCATTGATTTATTCGTTTGTTCATTCATTCAGTCTTTCATTTTTTTCATTCATTCACCCATTATATTTTAACATATGCATATCAATATGTTCAGTTAGCAACCCCGACTGGATTTTAATTTAAGATATACTTCCGAACGATCAGTACTTTGCGATTGATTTTTGTCTGCTACTTATCAATTATTTGGCATAGTTTTGCGTTAGTCCTTTGTAAAATAACATAGGTATAGTGAGTTTTGTAATAATCTGATAAATTTGGTGTTGTACCCCAATAGTTGCAGGTATGAAATTTTGTGTTCATGGACAACAAATCATTTTGGCAACGGTCCGAGCTTGTTTCACTGCTCGTTTCATCTTTCCTACCAGCTGCGCTTCTGTCGTGCGATTCATCTTTGAACTTGTTTTAGTTTTCTGGTGACTCTAGATTTAATAATAGCCTTTGTAATTTTTGTTTTGGCCCGGCTCGATGCTCGAGTCTTTTGGAAACAGGCGGTTTATCTTTCACTCCCAGACCAAATACACCTCCTCTCTTGATTAGGTTCCAAGTCGCACGTATTTAGTCTTCTGAATTGTCAACAATCTACGGTCCAGAATAACAACTCGCTCGAGCCTGAAACAAGGAGTTCGACTAGCTAAAACTGCTTTCGCATACGTGTATTTAGAACTATTCGCTGATGCATCTGGATAGAATTTGTGTTGTGGGTTTATGAACTCTCTTTTCAGTGTCGGTCAGATCTGGACACCCTCTTGCAGAGTAAATTACTTAAAATTTATTAGAGCCATTTGAAATATACATTGTTTTAATATTTTACATTTAGCTTTAAAGTTCTTATTGCTAAGAGCCGTTTATGCCTTTTCCGCTTTTAGTCAATTGTGTTTTTATTAAAGTGCTGTAAAATATTTTGCTTCTTATTTTGGCAATCAGTTCAATTATTTATTTGCGGCATTTTGGTCACCCATTAACAAGTCGAGAAAAAGTAAACATTCATGTGAAGTGTGTTGAAAACCTATTTCTTAATTCATTTCAATAAATAAAGTGTAATGCCGTCAATGCATTATACTGTAAGTGATATCCGACTGTTCCGCGAGGTGTCTGGTCATCGGTCTCACTTGGCATGTAAGTTCTAAAGTTTATATTAAAATACATTATATTTTATATTAAAATACATTGTTTTTAAATACAATTGAAATATAACTTGTTTTAGGTTCAGACAAACTGTCAAACTTAACATTTATTGCAAATTCCTACCTTCTCCAAAACTCTTGCCGTTTGCTCGTGATCTTTTATTATGTTTCATATGCCAATTATTTTGAGTAAAGAAAGATACAAAAAGAAGACCTTATCTCTAACAAATTGCCGAATTTTTTCCATTCATTTATTTTTGGATTTGATGAACCATAACTAATTTATTTGTGGTAATGCTCCGTTGTTATGCAGAGAAATATAACAGTAGTTTAAGACTGTATCCATCGAAATCACGGAATATTCGCAGCTTCCACTGGGATTTTTGATCCCCTTTCCAGCCTAAGCGGTCTTTCCAATTATTCAAGGCTGCGGGAAATGTTTGTAGCCGTATCATGTCACTTTAAAACAAACCCCGACAATTCGTGCTATACCAAGTACCTTCACGTACTTGTATACCATTCCGAGAATTCTGTGAACACACGACACAAGATGAGGGTAGACTCTTTAGTCACAATGAATTCTCGCTAAGACTGAAACTCGTGGGATCAGCTGAAGTTATTTGCTGTGGTTGGCGAGGTTTCTGTCTCGAGTTTAAAATAAAACTCATGACCGAATGAGTGGTTGAATAACCGTTAATATACCTGTACTCAACAGATAGTCTGCCTAAATAGTGAAACATCTTACGTCGTCGCAATTGTGAAATGGAATTCGTTGTGTGTCTTGTAAAATTAAACCAAACCAAACTAGCTTGAGCCTTACGCCCAACTATTTCATGCTTTTAAAAGTAAGTACAATTTTAGCACCTTTCCTCCTTTTGTCAGTATTGTGGTGGTGCGTATTGGCTACATGCTGGTACTGTTTAGTAATCTGTATATCGATGTTCCTAGATTTTCTTCCGAGCTGGAACGTTGGCCCAGTTGGAGGATGCGCGAGACGAGAAGACCACTGACACGATTGTAGCACTACAGGCGCATTGTCGAGGCTTCCTTGGACGCCAGAAATTTAAGAAGCTGCAGGTACTGTGTGATATGTAGACTTGCAACAAGTCGACTCACAAGTCACACGAGACAAATTATCCGAGGAAAGGCTGATGAAAGAGAGCGCGAAAGCCGAGGCGGGCAGACAGACAGATAGACAGACAGAACTAGACAGACAGACAGACAGACAGACAGACAGACAGAACTAGACAGACAGACGCAGGCAGGCGTGCAGGCAGATATAAGCTTGTACTACGGTTCAGCTAGTATCTGGTATTTTTTACCTTATTGTTTATAGAAAGATAAAATGAATATAGTGCATATTTCTACCAAGGAGAGAAGAAAAGAGTGGCTCAGTCGTTTTTCAACGAGTTAATTTACATGAAACCTGTTTTTGTTACTTTCTTCCCTCTCAGATCCAGAACACGGCAGTGAAAATTATTCAGAGAAATCTTCGCAATTTCGTGATCGTCAAGAACTGGTCGTGGTGGCGCCTGTACACTAAGGTAAGTTGGAAATAAGAAAGTGCTTCCCTTTCCACTCTCTTAATGGAAGGTATTTGGCACTTTTACGTGTCTTTGAGGACCTTCGCTTGGTCTTATAGGTAGCGTGTATTGTTTGAGAACAGTGCACTTATAAAATCTAGCTAGGCAAATGACCGTTACTCGTTCATATCCTATATATAGCCCTTAAGGTTTTTGTAACTGATCTGCGTTATGAAGTTAGTGTGTTATTACTTGACGTCTTGTAATTTGGATGTTGTGTGGTGACAAAAAACATACGTTACTTGATTTTTCCGTTGTGCAAGTCTTGCATTGTGTGAGTAATCATTTTATGAAAACATGTTTTTTAACCTGCGTGACGTCTCCCAGTGACCTTCATCGAGGCCATTAAAGAATGTCACGCTCTCTGAAAAGGAATTTGCAACAGTTGTATTTTTTATTTGGCCCCGGTTGCTCGGAAGTGGGTTAATCATTTACAAATCACTAAATAATCATTAACCACCAGCACATTTAAAGGAACTACTTCATCACTGCAAACTTGTCAGGACTTCAAGATCGACCAATCAGAAATACTTGTTTTAGCCAATGTCGCAGACAAAGTCCCATTGCGACCGTTTTTTTTCTGTTTACGCGCCCGAAATTTGGAACGGGACTCCGAGATACGGAGAAGTGCCTCTGTTGTCACGTTTTAATGATGCACTAAAGTCTTTTCTTTTCTCTAATTTGTAGACATTGAACCTCTTCTTGTAATAATGTTTCAATGAGTTTTGTTTGACCATTTTGGTAACTTTTTTTCTAATATTAGCGTTTGTGAGTCTTCAACCCTGTTTGGAGCAAAACGCACACTCTGTGAATATGTATAACCTTAAAACGTAAGTTTCTCGACTAGTTTTCTTGGATTATTCTCAAGGCAGACTTGTTTAGTTTCTATGTTTGGAAGTCTGGGTGCAGCAGTAGACGGGATTTGAATTACATAAAAAGGGGTCCAGTATAGCGTTTATGTTATTCAATGCGCATTGCTGAATTGTCATCAGGTTCTGCCGCTACTGGACGTGCACCGGACAGAGGAGGAGCTCAAGAGCCGCACTGGGGAGGTGGAGGCCCTGAAGGCCAAGATTGCTAAACTAGAGGGGGAAAACAAAGGGTTGAAGGAAGACAACGATAGGTACTTACAGAAGGTGAGTGGAGGGGGAGGGGGAGGTTCTGAAGGCCGAGATTTCTAAACTGGAGGGGAAGAACAAGGAGCTGAAGAAAATGACGACGGGTTCTGACAGTGGTGTGTAGGTCGATGGGTCGGTGTGTGGAGGGGGGGGAGGATCTGAAGGCCAAGATGGCTGATTAACACTCTTGATTTTCTCATTAATATGTATATCACATCCCTAGGGTAATTGTTATCTAAACATCACTTCTTTTTCCAGTGGGGAGGGGAGATTACTACTTACTTTAATTAGTCAAGGTACCCCTGTCTTAACTAAGTGAAGGCTCACGGATACCCCTCTTTTATAGTCCAAAGTCAAGAATCTTTAGATACCCTATTTTGCGGTTTAGTGTAAAAGGCTGCCGACAAGTACCTCCATTGGTGGTTGCTCATCAGATGTGTCCCTGTTTGGTGGTACTGTGTTAAGGGCCGACAGTTACCCGCCATAAGGTGTATGGCCAAAGCCACCTTGCTGTTACTTGGGCTGGAAAGGTTTAATATAGTTTTTTTTGCCATATGTACTGCTTTCATATAGAAGAATCAGTTTAAAATGGATGCGGGACAACCCAAAGCAGCTTTCAGTCATTTCTGGACTTCGATAAATCCAAAAAATAGTTGCTAAACTTGTAGTTGAGAGTGGCCCCATAATATACAGCTGCTTTGGACAGTTCTGATTGTATATTTGATTTGTATGGCTTGACGACAATTTTGTTTGTTTACTCCATGGGATTCAGGACACAACTTGAAAGCTGTGTTGTACTTCGCGGTTTGAATGCCTGTCGTTCTTGGCGAATAAAGATTATCAAGAATTAGACTAAGCCAAAGAACAAAATTACTAGTTTAATTCTCAAGTATTTAACTCTTGTGGAGGCCATGGATCAGAAACCAATCAAAATTGTTACGATTCTGTTTTAATTAGCTCATTAATTGTATTGCTTTAAATCTTAAATTTACCGGCTGCATTTTCATGACCTTAAAACCTAGGTCAGAGTGTCAAGCTGTCTCAGATTTCCATATAAATAGTTTGTCCACGGAAATGTGTGTTTCAAAACAGTTTTCTGTTTGGCTTATGCCACAAATTGTCAGGTAAAAGAAGTATTGTGTATAACAATTGGGATAAGGCTTTTGAAAATATCACTAAGTTAGGTTTGTTATGTAAATGTTTGTCGATAATTGCTTGTCTGGAACATATCTTTGTTTATAATATCATACTCCAAGCTTACAGCTTATAATATGTCGGAAAGTTCTACAATCGCAGATCATCCGTATTCAATCCTTTCTCTGTTGACTAATATTTTACATGTTACTTCCGAGTAAGTGACTGACTGGACAAAAGGCTTTTTCTTCCTGAGATCCAGAGTTCCACAGATGGCACTCGTAGGCTGCTCTCTTGTTGGCTTCCGATCCACCGAATGAATCGAGTCTGTTTTGATAACGTTGCTTTGGTTATTTTGATGGAAATCGGTTCTTTCTTTCCTGTTTAGCAAACCAACTGCGAGAATCATTTTAGCTGGACGTGAGGTGTACAAACATTTCGGGACAGATCTTGAAATCGAATATCAATTGAGCTGCCAACGTGAAGGAAGGAGTTTCAATTGATGAACAACCTGCATAGGCTTCGAATTGCTCTCGAAGAACAATGCTTTCTATCGTCTAACCTCATTTGTGAACATAATTTTAAGCAGAGATGAACAAACAAAAACTGTGTAAACTGCAATTTAAAATCGTTGGAGGTGGTTTCGGTGTTGTGTCAGAACAATGTAGAGCAGCTTTTAAAAAGGTGAGCAGCCGACAACGCGTACGGGAACCTCATTGATCAGTTTGTGCCACATCCTAAAGCCGTTTTGATGATCTAGCATTCAGCCATTGGATCTCAGAAATACTGATCAAGTGTTTGCTGTCCATGCAGGTATCCGAGTTAGCCGATGCGCTCTCAGATGAACGATCCGCGTCGGGCCAAGCCAGTGAGGCACTTGAAGCAGAAACAATGGAGAGAATGAGGTTCGAACGGCAGCTGAAAGAACTCCAGGTATTTAATTTTGTCAATGTGATTAACATAGTGACACTCGTTTACATTTTAACAAAAGCAGCTGCAGCTAGCAGTCAGATTGCCGATAGCAAAATCCAACTATTATAATTCTAAAAATGTCACGATTCCAAAGCGTAACGCGCTCCCCAAAGCAGTCAAGAAAAAAGTAACAAAAGACTTCATTTGCGTTGCTCTTAAGTGTAATGAGGTCAGCAGTAAAGCATAGACGAATACACAGACAATAACATAGACATATACATAACATATACAAAACGAAAAATGGCTCAAATGCGTGAAATCTCTACTAACTAGCATTGTTTGCTATTCACATAATCACCCTTAGTTTTTGTTAAAAATTGATTTACAATGTTTAATCATATCGAGTATATCTTTCGCAGTTCATTCTGTAATATTTTCATCTGACATTGAATCTTAATATGTAAAGAGACTAAAATGTGTTAAAACTGACTTTTATTAACTTTGCACAACTTTGGTAAGAATCCTTTTCTAAACGCTACAAAGTTTGTGGTCATGCACACTAAATTCGTCACCTGTCGATACACGCTGAAGATAGAGTACGTGGTAACAGTCGCGTTAAGTTGTTTTACCTGCTGCTATTTGACACCAATAGTTTCATGTAGACATGCAAGGATAGGATCTTAGATGATTTGTTACAAATAGTTGAACTTCATCTTTCAAAAAAGTATGTTCGGTTGCAGACATTGAAATGTGTATGTTCATTAAAAGCAATTTTATCTACAGATGTTTTTGTGATTATGTGTATTTTATTATTTTGATTGAGTTGAAATTTCCAGTCTGTAGACAAATGTTGTTGTTTTAATTACGGAACTGAAACAGTAAACATTAGATTTTGGATAGTTTAGAAGCAACTGGTTTGTCCGTTTGACAAATTTTGCTACTGCGAGCTGTATTAAATAACATCGGCTGCCCACAACTAGTTACAATCATTCTTTTCTTGATTTTACATACGTGGGCGGGATATAGAAGTCGGTCATAATCCCTTCTTAATTAGAAGTCATTGATCCTTTTCCCTACAGAATTTGCACTGGTAAGGCCATAAGCTCAGAAAGCTTAGTACGTGAATGAGAAAACATTCTTTTTCAGAAACACAAATGCCATTTATTCTAGGCGTAGGTGGTTGTTAAGGAAATTATTTGAATATAAATTCAGGATTAGATCAGAATGGGTTACCTGTGACAGTGCAGGTCACGTCTGTTTACCAGGCTCGTCGCCGGACGCAGAACTTGAATATGTTTCAAACAATCAGAAAAACAATTTGAGTCACTCCCAATTAACCGTTCCCAGTTGATATTTGCGCTGCTATCTTGATCTTTGGCTGTAACGACGTCGTTAACCGCCAAGGTTTTCTCTTTTTTTGATGCTGTTGGCCTTTTTCACATGCGTGCCTTGTGGTTGAGTTTGCCGCACTTTCGTGTTCACTTAACTTCGTTTTCCGTGTTTGTGTTTGTGTTTTGTTGTATTTTTATTTTTATCAGTGCATATGTACATTCGTTTTTTATCTGTGTCTGTATCTATATATCTGTAAGTTTACTTGAATTTGTACATTTAAACTTCAACGAATCTTGCATCCCGATAGCAGTCTACCTAAGACTGACAAATGTAACATATGGTTGCAGTCAAGAAAGTAAAAACCTCTAAAGAAACATTTAGCAACCGAACTTTAGTCTTGGTAAATAGTCACAAGTGATGACATGTGTATCAGGCTATCAATTGATTCGTGATGAGGCGGTGTTTTCTCAGTCGTTTCACCCCGTCGCGCTCAATGATCGAAAACTCGTAGAAAACAACGCAGAGTCGAACAATCGTTAGGATATCAACATAAGGAGGTTGATACTTGCTAGTGTCTGCAAACTGACCGTTTTTGCAAAAGTCCTATTATCCTCAAAATCGAGGCGCCACAATTTTGAACTTTTCAGAACAAGAGTGGAGGATGATCATTGTTTCGACTTAGTTGGTTTGCCAAATTTTAAACTTTTGTGTATTTTCCCTTTTGTTTTCTACATCCCACATTTCTTTCCGGTCTCGGAATGCAAGAGTTCTTTTGGACAACGTCTTGTGAAACAGCTGTATACATCGTTTCATTTGTTATGTCTTACATTTGTATCTAATTGAAGCCTTGTGATTTTGGCAGCCGCCGTAACGCTGTGGATCACGCCTATAAAATATACGTTTAAATCTGTGTTCATAGGCCGCGGAGCTATTTTGAAAGTGAGTGTTGGACGGGGCCTGACTAGTGACTCAAAGTGGCAGAAAACACTTTTTCTCAGTAACACTTTGTAATTTTCATAAAAGTGGGAGTGGGGACAATTACCCCGTTGCCTCCCCCAGCTCCGCGGCCCTTGGTATTTGACTTCATTAGTAACTTGTTCGGCAAGAAGCAAGCAAGAATTGAGACCACTGAAATGTCGCGTGAAGGCTGATTCCAAAGAACGTTTATCAAAACGGCATGCAAATTGCAATATTTGGAACTTCTTGGAAGAGTGGGAGAGAAAATCGAAAACTGCGTCACAAGTTAAAATGCGGTTAAATATCGCCTGCCGACGTATTTCTTTAACATTTGTAGTGAAAAGTAGTTTATATTTGTTTTACTCCTGAACTTCTGTCAAAATGTTTATTACCTTTAACATTTATTGTAATTTTAGCTTAGCATCTGTCTGTCGAAGTCGTAGCCGTTTCTCTTATACCTACATTTCCTAATGTTACCAGGAATCCGTGGATGACATCAAAAAGAAGAAAGAGCAATTGGAGATTGACTTGTTAGAGGCCCGGTCACTCAGTGCCTCAGCTACTCGCACCGTGCAGAGACTGGAACGAGCAGAGGGGGAGGGCGCTTCAGATGATGATGACTCTGAAGAAGGTAACAATCAATCCGTACTGAGCATGCTTAGTGTTCTTAGGTTATTAGTGTTTTAACCAGTACCAAAGGCTCGCTTTTTTATTGAAAAACAAGAAAACATTTAGCTGTTACTGCTCAGCAAGATTTGGGTTAAAAATAATAAAAATACTAATTTTATTATTTTTAAAGCGCAGAATACTTTGGCACTGTCTTTGATCTCGGTGTGAACCAATTTGCACTCTGTCCTTTTTAAATATGAACAAAGAATGATATTCATTGGCTTCATCCACAATCTCTTCTCCCTTTCTTGAAAATAACCGGAGTATTTTTGCAATACAAGGACGAACGGTCATAATTTATGTGAGGACCGGGTTGGAAAATCTGATTTTTTTCCTTTTTAGCAAAATCCCATTTTCATTTCAGACCCCCTCGTGATGGTTAGTCTGTTTTTCAAACCCCCGTATACTTCTGTATCGTTATTTTTTAAGTAACTCTTCGCACATTTCTTCATTCATATGATCTTTTACCGTACGAGCTTGTGTGATCGAGATTGGCACAGTTGATAAGATCTCTGACTGCCAACCAGAAGGTCTCGTGTTCAAACCCCGGCCTGGTCGAGGGGTGAACTTTGGGCGACCTTCTTTCACCACACCGTGGACAGGTTTGTCGCATGGCAGTTTTTTCTTAAAAGACTTCCGGTGAGACACTTAATGACAGTGTACATTGAAAGAATAAAAGATTCACATTCTGTTAATCCACTTTTAATCCACATCATTTAAAAGCAAATAAAGCAATCCAAATGAACACAATGGTTACCGCCAACATAAGGCGGTGCAAAAATCAGCCAAAAATCAGTATTGCGCTGGCTGGCTCTGTGACCTGCGATTACAAACCACAAATATTATACCCTGCAAGACGAGGAGATTACGAAGCGTGATGTGGAGCAGTGACTCTCTGAAACTTAGTCTAAAATCTTGCAGAAATTAAAACTGTGCAAATTTTAATCTGATCCCATCAACGACATTATGCTATTTCTTGAAATGACTCGTTTTGTGCGTAGTTGGTTTTATAGCGGCTAATTACTCTGGAAAGGCAGGGAATTTTTTAAAACTTTTCTATTTTTTTTTCGTCGAGGGTGGTCTTTGAATAATCATTTCACCTTCATCTTTTTTCCCATTTATACCGAAATTGTGGTTTTCTTGTTCCGCGGCTTTCCACAGATCAGTTTTACCGCGAGCGTTACCTTCAAGCGTCACGTGACCAGGAGCAGCTGCGCAAGAAGATTCAGTCGCAAGCGGAGGAGGAAGTGGAGCAGGTTCAGAACCAGAAACGGCAGCTCGAGAGGAGGGTGAGCAACCGAACAGTTGGTTTACTTTGGCCTTTGAATAGAATATTCATGTTTCTCAGGGGATTTGGCACTAAATGAAGATCAAAAACAGAACAACATGGCCGCCCGTAGCTTGAATCCACAGCTTCAAACAGAAAGGAGGAAAAAAAGGCTGTAAACTGAAAAATCTTTTCTTCTTAACTGTTAAACTGAACAAGATATAATAATAAGCAATCTGTACTTCCACTTGTTGACAGCTCAATGATGCCAACGAGGAGAATGAAGACCTTGGTAGGCAGGTGAGCGGGCTGAAGAAGAAGGCAAACCGCCTGACTTCCGAAATGGAGGACCTCAAGCTTCTACTGGAGAGCGAGCAGACCCGAAACGCGGACCTCGAAAAGAAACAAAGAAGGTTGGAACGTTATTAAAGGAACTGTAGTTTCGCAGTGCTGAAGGCGCAGTTGTCACGCTTGCTTCATACAATTAAAGAGTTCTGCTTTCCAAAACTGATTCCTTTCACTTTCACTCACAGAATATCGAGCAAAGTGACGCCGGTAACCTTATAAAAACCGATTCGTGAAGTATAGATGGATACGTTACATTAGTTAATAGTTTTTCCTGCGGGCCAGTATACTAAAGTCATGAAGTCAGCATTCAAAACTGTAATCCATAGCAATCGTCCTCGAAATTGATCAATCCGTTCCATATTTACAACGTCCAGGACAGAGCTGTGCTTGAATTATTTGTTGATTTTGCACAGTCCCAAGCATGGTCTTTCGTGGGAGTTGGCGATAATTTTGTTCTGCTGTTTTGTGTGCGTTCAAATGACGAGACTTGCCAGTAATATCTCTGCAAACAAATGAAGAAAGCTCCTTTGAAAACGTTAAACATGCTTGAAATCGTTGAGAGCGAGCACGAGAGTAGACGAGTCTGCAAGAGCTGGCAGACAAACGAGAGCATGGTCGTGGTTACAGGGATAGGGGGGAGTCGGGACCTGACTTTTTTTTTCGCACGTGGCAGGGCGTCGCTCGAAAGAGTCCGAAACTCGGGCTAGTTACTGCCCCCTTACCCAACCCCCAGAGGAGGCCTCCTCTGCCCTACCCCCATATATATTTGATTAAAAGATGAAAGAAACGCAGCATTATTAAGCAGGTTATTGTTTTAAAAACTGATCCTTTTTGCCCTCCTGTTGTTGGTTTATGATATCGTATGGACACTCTCGCTAACTCTCATGCTCGTCTGATGTGGGCTTTACTAGTGCCAGTCAGTTAATAAAATCAAAATGTGTTTTGAGCAACTGTTCAAAGAACTGAATGTGGGTGAGTTTGAGAAAAGGCCGCCTAGCTATGAGAAAATTAGTACGAGAAATGTATCTATATATCTTTCTGTGCAAGGTTTGACGCGGAGATGGCGCTTGTGAAGGAGGAGGTCAGCCACGAACGTGCCCAAAAGGAGAAGATGAACCGAGAGAAGGACAAGTACATGGCGGACAAATTCCGGTTGGAGGGAGAGCTCGGGGTATGGTTTAGTCAACTATAACTAACACTGTCAATGGTGTACTCAGATTCCAGGGTGTCAGTTACATTCGTTGTCCCCCAGAAAGTTTTCAAAAGTGCTGCTCCTTATCTAATGCATGAGAGGAATTCATTGCGGCATTTTAGTTACAATGACTTGCAACTAACCGGATAATCTGGGTTTTAAATTAAAATCCGTTAAAAAAAATTGGAAGAAACTCAGTTTTTATTGTGGTGTAACTGAATATTTAAAGAGAATGCAAACTTATTTTCCAGTTTTAAACAAATGTCCTTCTTCAACCGACTCAACCATTGCGTTTTAAAGTGGAGCACATTGCACTCCACCTAACAGTTTTGAACTTCAAATAACCTTTTAGTTTTTTTTGTGCCACTGATTGCAAGTCGCTTTCATTAAAATGCTTAGTACATACGAGGTACGACACATAGGAACGTTAATAAGAGAGAAAATTGGACACGGCTTACGTTAGAGTCGAACTGCTGGTATAAATGGTACAAGACCGCCGCATGTTCGCGTTTTAGTTCAGTGGCGGCTAATGCGGAACTGTCGTTTTGAGTTGTTTTTGTTTAAGACGCGTCTTACCTTGGGCGTAAAGCTGCTCATATAAATGGGTCAGTTCGCTTCTAACTTAAGGAGTGTCTTGCTTAATTCTGTCCTTAGGTGCTTAAAATCATGCAGTTGTACGGCTTATAAAGTCTTAATCTAGTATTACCCTGTCGTTGTTATATTTTCCTTCTGTAACCTAGTCACACATTGGCTTGTCATCTTCTGCATGCATTCTCTCCCTTTTTGATGAATAACTGACTTTTAAACTTTTATAACTTTGCATTGTGTCCATTTCATCATCCCGAGTGCTTTCAGCAACAAATGGAGATAATACAGGTTTTTCCTATTTCTTTATACTAAGTGGATTTGTAAATTTGCATGTCAACATTCTAAGGCGGGCGGGGAGGAGGGGGATGGAAACTTGACAGTGGGGTCACTAAAAGTTGTGGCTTAATTTACAGGGCAATCCGATTTATTAGTTTTCACAATTCTTAGCAAAAACAATTGCTTCGGTTTTGAGAAAACAACTAAATTTTGGAATTTGTTTTCAATCCTTTGAAATTAGTGTTCTAGCATTTATGGGCCTCGGTTTCTGTGAAGCTGATTTTTAAAATGCTGCACAAAAACCCTTTCCCAAACGCTCTCGGGCACATATAGAATTGTTTTGGGTAATATATAGAGTTGTTTTTTGTGTATTTAGGTTTGCTCGCGGCCTCTTTAGTGTGTTTTTTAAAATAGCACCTGGTCCTAATGGCACAAGACCGCAAATTGATCACCTTCAAAATAGTAATGTATTTATTTCAGGAATAATCTCGAAAACATGTAGTATCTTATTCGACAAGAACCTGTACTAAAACGGATGAGATCGCGAGTTGGTTCAACATCCAGTTTGGCGATATTAAAGTGAAAAACTTTACTCTTGGGCAAACACTTGAAATGCAGTTTACCTTTTCAGTAACCAACACCATGACTATTATATCTGCATACAACCAAGCTTTCATGTTTTTCTTTTGTCTTTGAAGTTTTACTGCCCAGAAGAAGACAATGACTCAAATGTTTTCATTGTTTTCAGACTTGGAGGCGGACCTATGTTTTAAAAACCGTTTTATCTCTTATTCAGTTATTGTTTGCTTGAGTACGATAGAATGGCATAAAAAATAAAAAGAAAACAAATTCGTTTTCTCGAAGAAGTTCACCTTGTAAGACACGGGGAAAAAAAAGTGAGAGTGCACGCACGAGTTTTCTCGTCAACATATAAATTTTCACTTTGCTTTATTATGAACAAGCTTAGCTATCCGTTCAGCTACAAATAATAGCTCAGCTGTGTAGTTAAATACGTAGGTAAATAAGTAATTGATCATATCTTTATTCATGAATACATCACAAAGAGATAATAGAAAGCACTCATTCGGTATGCAAAAGATCAGACGACAAACTTGCTTGCCCCTTTTAACAACTCCTTTCATTCCGCTGCTCTCTTGTAAATTTTGTATGGCGTTGAATTTCACGCTGTGCTAGTCGCCATGCGGGTTGTACTGCGCCAATGGTGGACGTATTGTCACACGGCTCTCCACAAACCATAGCAACCTCTCTCGGGCTTAGCACTTTGTGTGCTGTTGTGTTAATTGGTCTCGCTTGTGACCATGCAGGACGCAGAAGATGTGCTGGAGAAATTGAGGAAGGAAAACACCAGGTTGAAGGCCGATGTGGATGACGTTGCTAAACACGGAATCGAGGGTGGTGACGTAAGTAATACTCGGAAGTTAGATAGCTCAGTCAACGATGTTTTGGCCAAACTATGAACTGCACCTTTTCACATCGCTACATGATCGAAGTTCCGTAAGCAAGTTGTTTTTGGAGAGACATTAACTTATCTTATCCATAATTAGGAAAGGCCATAACTGAAGTTGCTTATTTTTAAAATCATCTTTGAAGACTTGTAGAACTAAACTCGTATTTTTCTTAATGGCAAGTTAGTTATGATACTAAAACGATAGTGTTATTGATAGAAGAAAAGAAATCTACTTCAACTTTTGTGTTGGTTTGAAGTTTTGTCCATCAGTTTCCAGATCTTTCTGCAGAGAGGGTTTCCGAGGATGAAGCTCGAGTGGATTTCAGAAGAGTTGTGGAGAATTTGTAAAACGTATTTCAGCGAGTGACTTGTTTCCGACATTTTTATTATTCAAATTAAGATACATCGAGAGGGATTTGCATGAGTTGACGAATTTGTTTCCTGGGGCGACAATCTCTGTGGAATTAGTCCTAATTTGCACGTATTCACTGGTTTGGAAAGCGCAATCATTTCTACTTTGCCTGAACGGCTGGTTACTAATCAGTGGAGGGAGTATGGTGTTAAAGCAAACGTTATGTAACAACTGAAAAATCGCCGTAATGATTCCCGATAACGTTTGGAGCCGATTGACCTTCACCCAAAGTAACACTGAATAGCGTGACGCAAAAAAAATGTTAGTAAACAAAGACCAATATATTAACAATAAAACTGTCAGCGCACTCAAAAGAAATTATATTAGAAGTCGCTTTTCTCTGCTATAGCATAAAAGACGCAATTTAAATATGAATCCTTATTGACTTGTTTTGCTCTCACTTTTGGTCGCTTCAGGCATAATACAGAAGGGTTCTCGAAAGGCTACCCTTCAGAATTCATACACTTCAGTATCGTAACTGCTTTGTTTTGAAGCATTATTGAAGTTTGTCTCACCAGATTCTAATTTGCTTTCACTTTGCTTTCATGTAAATGAGTCTAGTAACTGATTATTGGCCAAATTTGGAAGGAGAGAACACTAATGTTTCGATTTACGAGAAAGGAATCCAGTTTAAATGTAGAGATCAGGGCATAAAGTCGCACCGCCGTTTAGTAAGTTCCCTGGTCGTAGTTGCCGTGAAAGAATGAACGAATTTCTATACTGATACAAGCATCTTGTGGTTCGTAGGCTGCCCTCAGGAAAGCCATGCGAGATCTGGAGGAGAAAGTCCAGGACCAAGAAGAGGAGTTGGACGAGCAAGCCGGCCAGATACAAATGTTGGAGCAGGTAAGATCAGAACCCTTAGCCCTCGGTCTGCTAGAAACGATTTGTAAGAACCAGTGAAGTCCTAACTTTGAATCGTGTATCTAAAAACTCGGGCATAAAATGGCCATTTATTTTGTTTGTCTTCAAGAGGAGAGATGGTTGGTTGTTGTGCGTTCTGATTTTTGAACCAATTGTCGACGACCTACAAAATGACCATTTATTTTACTTCGTTCTAACTTTTGAACCAGTTGACGAAAACCCACCAAACAATCTTCTATTTTACTTGTCTTGAAGAGTAGAAATGATTGTTGTTATTCGTTCCAACTGATTTGAACTAATTGTCGCAAATCCATGTAATAACTATTCATTTTTCTTGTTTTGAAGAATAGAAGTCTTTTTAGATGTCAATTACCTTTTAAATTCGAAAGAAGATGTTGGGAATAAAGCAAGAGTTAAACTGAATTCTCCTTCGCAGCAGCAGTTCCAGCAGCCCGTTTTGTGCACGACAGTTCACCACTCGTATCGCTGCTATTTAATTGCTCACGATTCAGCCAGTAAACATTGGAAAAATTAACGAGACCGTTTGGACATTCTCATTTCGTGATTTATTTTTTGTGATCAAGTATAACTGAACTGAAAATGTCACCCGTGGTTGGGCAAGACCTTGCTTAACGGTTTTTTTAATAATTCTATTCAAACCGGCGTTTCATGTTGTCAAGATGAGTTAACTCAACTCAAGTTAAGTGACTACGGATTGTGTATTAAAACATAGTTAAAATATTTTAAGTAGAGTAGACAGTTACTTTAAATCTTTCATCCGCCCGAGTTTCGACTTTGCTGTAGTAGATTGTTTCGTTTTAAAATAAATTCAGTGAATTACATAATACAGTTGGATCGGTGAAACACTTTTCAGATTTAACAAGCTGAGTTTAAACAAAAATTATCAATTGCTGAATGTTAAAAATCCTGCCGAACTCTGACCAACTCAAATATAAGGAGATATTGATTTGTGTACTTTAAAGAATGTATGAGGACACAAGGGAAAGACGTTTCTTACCGGACATATTATTACAAAAAGTTGCATTATTTATATTGCTCAAGGCGTACTATACTGAGCTTCGTCTTAGAGTGATTAATTGTTATGCAATGAAAGCAGGGGTTTTATTTGAGAAGTCACGTATATGTTTTAATACATGTCAAATTTAATAGAAAACTACTGTTCTACTTTGTAACATTTCCACAAGAGATATATATAACAAGCAAGTCATGTTAGTGGTTTCATTAGTTTGTGCCAGATTGAAGCGCAAAACAGGCAGCGTGTTAATTAATACTTGCCAGTAGGGTGTCGCTCGATTTGCATATCTACTGTACTTACTTGCAGAGTTTTTAGAACCTGTACATGTAAACCCGTGAGTGTGTGTTGTGTTATCTCCAGGCTAAGATTCGCATCGAGATGGCGGCTGAAAGGGACAAGAACAGACTGCAGAAGGACTTGGACGGCAAGGAGGAAGAGATGGAAGAACTGAAATATCATTTGAATCGCAAGGTGAGCTTTCTCGCCGTCCAACCCAGTCAGTTTATTACTGGTATTAGCCCGCGCATTTGTCATTTTATTGTATCGAACCATGAACGCGGTCAATATACTAGTATCAGCTGGTCAATTTACTAGAATAAGCACGTGAGCCCGGTCTTATTGCCAGTATCAGCTCGTGAGTTCAGTCTTATTACTAGTATTAGCTCATGAACCCAGTTTGAATGCCGGAGCCGTATGAGTTCGTGGGTCCGGTCTTAAAGTCAGTGTCAGCATGTGATTCAAGTCATATTACCGGTTTCAACTCGTGAGTCCGGTCTTAATAACATTACAGCTCACTCTTTATTCATATAAAACCTCTAAATAACTCCTCTTCTTGAACTAGTTGATGAACATTTCCACTAAGTTTCACTTGTTTATCTTTTGCAGAAGAAAATAAGTCAGTTTTATGCCTGTAATTTTTTGTCTTAAATCTTTCAATAGTTTGCCAAAAATAACATGGCCCTCATTTTGCGATTAAAAGTTTGATTTTGCTTAATTCTTTACAGAACTCCTTAAAACAACAAAGCAATTGCGCCCACTCGTTTGACCGCAGTATCTACTAAACTCGAGAGAAACCCTGCGTTCAGCCGTACTTTTTTCTTAAGATATCGTTACTACTGTTTGATCATGATTTCTTAAAGCTTCTTTTCGTTGTGTTTTCTTGAAGAAGATACTCGTATTTCATGCTACCAAGACAGTCTTCTTGTTTATTTCATGCAACTTGTTCAAAATTAAAAAGTTTTTGCGCGCGTAATTAGCTGAGGTGGTTGGAACTCTGACTTCCAACCCAGGTTACTGGGCTCAAATTGGACATTTGGAAGATGTTTTTTGTCCACACCATCCACGGAAACAGACGTTAAACCGGTCTCTTGCTCAACACTCTATCGGGAGACAGGATTTCAAAGAACCCAGGCTGTTCTTAAAAAGAGTAGTATATAGTGCTCATTGTCGCTAGTGTGATCTGCAACAAGGGACCCTCCAAATACAAGTACTTGTCATTGAATAGTACTCGGAAAGATTCCATAGCTCAAAAGGAATGCTTTTTCTTTTAATTTGATAATTGAGGGGCGGCGAGGATTTTATAGGTGCTACTTGAACTTTGACTGGCGGTGCGTCAGCCCACGAAGGGCCGCAAACCTTGCCGTCCATGCCCTGCATGGCCCGCGTGGGATAACACGCCTCGAGTTCAAGTTCAAAATGTCTCGCTTTTAGTCAACTGAAGTTCACAAACAGTGTTCATCTGAATTTGTTAGACAAAGGATATGTTTCAAACTTTGATTTCGATATTAAACAAAACTTAACCTGTTGCCTTTGCAATACTCTTACGAAAGACAATTGTGCTCATGAGTGTGCCAAGAGAACAGAGAATTGGTTTCTGGGGGCTTATCAGTAAGATGTCCGACTTACACTTGCACTGTCTTGTTCTTGAATCTACAGTTGCTGCATGTTTTACTGGATATAGTTAAGAACAGGTCCAATCTTTACGTTCGTCTGTAGAGTTATGAGAGAAGCGCTTGAGTCTAGTGCTCTTCATCTTCCCAATATATTCATAATTCGATAAACACACAGCTTAGGCATGGACCATTTCTTTTAGAACATCGCCATTGTATTCATCCAGTAAGCAAAAAAGCGTTCTTTGCGAACCTCTGTTCATTGACCGGTTTGTTTTCGTAGTTTATTTCTTTTCATATTCTTCCACTGATTTTTTGATCGATACCTCAAATTACTTCGTTTCTCATTTAGAAACCTTTCTTAAAACACTTTCTTGGTTCCAGCTAGTTTTCCAGATTCTTTTGCGTTTGTTACCATGTAGACCAACTGACGTGCGTCTATCGAGGATATAGATACACGCTCGTAAAAATACATTGTATAATGACTTTGTTGTAAGGGTACGCCATTTTGTTACTGTGGCTTTTTTCACCAGATAAAACAACTTGAAGCGCAAGTGGAAGACGAGTATCAAGAGAAGTCTTTAGCTGTCAAGGTTGGATGTCCGTCTATCTTTCTCTCTGCTTTATCCGTTTTGTCAGTTCGTCGGTTTATCCATATGCATGTCAGTATCTCTCTTCGTTAATAAGAACATTAATGCCCGTGCATTTGTGTTGTCAACAGTGGTTGAAATCCTATGCTGTCAACAGGTACTACTTCTACACGTGACTACAGTCATCGTCACATTCAACCACACGCATAAAATCAACTCGTCACTCTTACTTTCACATACACAATCACAAATACACTTAAACTCTAATGTAATAATTAAATAAAATAATTCACGTTTTGATTCCGCAAGATTTTACAAATATACTCCCATATAACCGCTATTAACCTAGATAAATTGTCGTCCTAACCTGTAAATTTTCACGTACATAAATTCACGTTACGTTAGCAATTACACGTTGCATTACAGAGTAAGCGTGACGCGGAGCGAAGACTTGTCGAGTTGCGTGACCACTATGAACAAGGGGATGCGGAAAATGAAAAGAAACTAAAACGAGAGCTGAAGAAAACAAAAGCACTGCTCAAAGATGCTCAGTTGGTAATCGATAGCCAGGTAAATGAACTTGACCTCTTCTCAGTTCTATTTTCACAAATAGTCCACTTCGGACAGTTGATATTAATCTTCTTCCTGCCTCGCCTTCCCTTCCCCTCACATCCGCCCCCCTCCCACTCGGCTTCTAGTAAGTCCAGTCGTTATGCATGAACTAATAATAGTATTGAATTGATAAAAATACATATCAATATTTACGTACGCGTAGAAAAACAGCAGGAATTAGTTAACAGTTTTCAATGAATATATTAGATTTTAGTAACTAGTATTGAATCGATGAAAATACAGTAGAACGGTGGAAAATATTTTACATCTAAAAACAAACATGTTTCATTTATATAACTATTTTTGAAATGCTCAGTATTTGCACAGGCGTGCCGGTCGCTTTTGATCCGTAGCCACGGAGAACTTTTTTTTTACTGTTTGTATGAATTTGATTATAAAGAGGGTCGTCTGATTTGCCACATAAACCAAGTAGCCAGTTCTAACTTCACGTGGCGTACAAATTCCATGCAGTTGTAAATCCAAACATGTTTTCACAAACGTTTACTCGACTACTGAGCGAAAGACAGCTGATATTTTTGAATTGAAATCTTTTAACCTCTGACCATATTGCTCGTAATATTGTTTTTTCTTATTGAAACTAATTATTCTGCTCACAACTTGGCTCGGACATAGCTTTTCAGCTCAATGAACTACTAAGCTCGATTTTGAAACGGTGTATGTGAAAAATGATTACAATAGGCCGACGTTATCTTCAGATATAGACTTAAATTCATATCTCCGACGCAGTATTTATAACTGCGATAATATGAACAATGTGAATGAAATGTTGACTAACTCCGGTCATAGGCGCAGGAGTGACAAGACTAGGGGGAGGTCTTTGGGGGGAGGGGAGCGGGTGACGGTCTGTTTTCTTCTTTTTGGGGATTCCACTTGATTTTTTCATTGTTCACTGTAATTTATTCTTATTGATTATGCCCAAACTTTGTTCCTTTCAGTTTCTTCTCTTAGAGTTGCAGTCTACCGATACAATTTACTCAACATTCCCTCTTCTTTCTACAGTCGGCGAAGTATCCTAAAGAGCGCAATCAACTGAAGGCCCTCAAGAACAAGGTAAAGAGTTCATTGGTCTTCGAAAAATGTTTTCCGTAACATAATATAATCCTTATAGCGCGGCAAACGGCGATGAAAATGCCATCAAATTTACCTTGACAATATCAGAATACAGTTTGTGTATTGCACAGTTTGTAGTTGCTAGTTTTATTATGCGATATTATCAATATACTTTCTTGCGTTTGGTTTTTGGTGACTATTTTTGTAAAAGGGGGGGGGAGAGATGGTTTGTGACGCCTAGTAGGGGACCTTGTGTCGTACTGTATGATGACGCTTCCCACCGGCAGTGGGTAGGGTGTGACACCTAGCAGTGGGCCATGTGTTGTATGGACCTACTCCCCGCCGGTATTGGGTAGGGAGTAGTGTGACACCTAGTAGGGGGCCCTGTGTCGTCTATGGACACACTCCCCGCCGGTAGTGGGTTGGGAGAAGTGTGACACCTAGTAGGAGGCCCTGTGTCGTATATGGACACACTCCCCACCAGTAGTGGGTAGGGAGTATTGTTTGACACCTAGTAGGGGGCCCCGTGTCCTGTTGTATGCGCACACAACTATGGGCGATACAGAGAGGGAAATGAAATATGTAAAACGCACATTAAAGGGCTTAAAACAGCGGCCGGTGTCCGGTCAGAATGACTAGTTGACCGGACAAAAACTACCATGGTGGTCATGTTGTTCGGCAAGGCTGACCACGATTTTCTGTGAACAATCTGGGGGGATTTAGCAAATTTGGAGTGACTAAAAAATTATTTTATTCGCGCATCCAATCGACATGTTCTATGTTGATATTGTAAGGGGGAAGATAGATGTTGGTAAACTGAGTTTGATGTTAAGTGTCGCTGTTACTATCACCACCAGCTTGAAGACTCGGAGTTTGCAGCCATGAAGGCACAAAAGGCCAGGGTAAAGCTGGAAGAAGATATCAAAGATCTACAATCGCAGTACGACACGATTTCGCGAGGAAAAAATGAGGTGAGCTGTCTTTACGGTCAAATCTCATTTTAAAGCCCTGGGTTTACTTGGGTTTTGGAAGGGCTTATAAATTGGGTAGGAGCTTATATCGGGGAGGGCATAGAAATAGTATGAAAAACGTTTCGAAATGAGCAGATTCTATCTATTTGAAGTTCATTAATGCAGACGGTCATAAGAACTTGAGTAACAGCTTTAATGACTTTTGCAGATAGTGATGTGAAAATAATCAAGTCTGTTCTTCAAGATGAGTTGTATGTTCTTAGTAACTGAATTACGGACAAAGAGTTAATTGCGAACTTTACAAGAACCACATCGCATGTGCTATCACTATCTGCCGGGAATCCTTCTCGAACCTACTCAGCCCGTGAAGTACTTAGAGTTATTGTTTGACTGTGTTATGACATGGCACCATGTCACTACTGTTGCATCAAATGTGTCTAAAAAGTTAAGCCTTCTTAGTAGAAATAGGAAACACCTTAGTGCAGATACTTGTAAACACCCACATGACACTCTTCTGCAACCACTATGAATACTGTGTGATGCTATCTGGTCAAACTCAGATAAGTAATGTCTTGATAGACTACTGAAATTGCAGAAAGGGGAGCCAGAAAAAAGATCAGAGGAACACTAAGAACAACTGTTTAGAGAGTTAGGCTGGATTTCTCTAATTGACCGCTGGAATTTTCATACATGCCTTACAGTATTTAGATGCCTTAAAGGCTTTTAACCAACTTATTTAAGGAATTTATTTTCTCTCAATTTGCACCCGTAGTAGGTTTAATATCCATTTACCTAAAACATCGTCTAACACCCTTCTACATTTAAGAGTCTTAGTCCAGTAATCAAGACCTCGAACAACATTTGTGCCTTCACCACTAATTATTGGTTGGAGTCGAGAGATAAATGTGAACCGCTTTTTAAACCTTTTCATTATTAAGTGGAAGATGTTCTAAATGATTTATTATAGTTGTATGTATAGCGTAGTAGTTTTAATATTATGTAATCTATTGTAGAATAACTGCACAGCTTCTATGTAAATAAGTGTTAACTTTTTGAATTCTATGCCTTATAACGTATTATTATTATTATTTAATTATTATTGTTATTATTATTATTTTTATTATTATTATTACTATTATTACTATTATTACTATTATTATTATTATTATTATTATTATTATTATTATTATTATTATCATTTC
>JAOBYE010153220.1:0-18416 GCA_025403585.1 Parazoanthus swiftii | reverse complement strand
ATGAAAATTTGGAAACCGACCTCGACTTGAAGTTATTGTTTATGGCCAGTGGGGCGTATTATGCATACGGTCTATAATTACCAATTTTACCTATTGATTCCTGCATTCTGATTGGTTCCCAACAGCGGTCATTAAAATTGGTAATTGAGCTTTGTGTCGTACAATTAGGTCTGAATCCATACTTCGCCACTGAATCGAACTCGCGCTACGCACACGTGTGATTTTGAAACCACGTATATGATTTCACACAAAAAGTTCAACGGCTAGCATCATTTATCAGAGAGTTGTCTCCATCGATTAATGCCGGCCGGCCCAGTCCATACGCGGCCAAGCGGTCAATTTGATAATGACGTAACATAAAAATTTTGGCTTGAGAAACTTTATTTCGCTGGATATAAATCACAGTAGTTTTAAGACCCGTGAATAAATAACGAAAGAGTTGACACGGTTGACTTGAAAACTAGTATTAAAACAACAACAAACCCGCAAAAGCGTGTTTTTAAATTAACTTAATGAAATACATTCGAGCCGTATTTAAGAGAGTTGACTGACTGAAAATATGTCGGTGCCAATGAACCTGATTGAATGGAAAACGCTTCAGGCGAAGATAAAACGGTTGGTCTGCACAAACTGTTATCAGTAGCAGATGTTGATGCGAAATCCGTTGAAACTATCTTATGACAATTTGTTCTTCATTTTTTGTTTATTTGCGCACTGAGGCTTGCAATATTAGTATGTCATTATGTGTTTTAAGGACTATTTGATGTTTTTAATTACTCAAACGTATAAAATTTTCGCACTAGAGTGATTGAAAGTGACAAAATCACGCTATCTAATTCATTATTTTAGAACTTGCAACGATAAAATCTTATAAATTTGTGAAAGAATTTGTTTCTTAAAATCCACATTTTTGTAATGTACTCTCGGCCTACGCACTGCACTGCCTCATACAGCACTGCCAACTTTTTCACGTGCACTGTCAGCTTTTCACGTGCACCGCCAACCTTTTCACGTGTACCGTTCACGCGCCCAAACACAAAGTTGGTGTTGTCATGGTTACAAAGTAGCACATCTTTGTGGGATACTTTATAAATACAGAAAAAAGACATAATAAACCACATACTGGATCTTATTTCGTCTATACAGAACGTTTTGGCCATAACCTATTATTCATAAATCACTACAAAATATATACGAACTCGAAACCTGTTAGTTTCTTCCGAGCCAGAGGATTCCGACAAACGGGAATATTGAAATGTTTATATATAGCATTTCGTTTGTTTGTCTATTTTTGTTTAGTTCTAGACTGCCCTGCCGTGCAGCTCCGCGTGTCTCGACAGTCCGTGCCGCCAAGCTGTGGTAAAGCAGCCGACAGACCGATTTCAGAAAAGCATAACATGAATTTTCCACAACACAAAAATAATTTTTTTTCAGTTTGCCGTAAAATAGACAGGAAAGACGAGTTTATTTTTCAATATTTAAAAATATCAGTGATATAAAAATAGTATAGTAGCCGTTGAACAGGAAACAGATCGGATACGTGCACAGTGGCACGGTTTCAATCGCGCGAGGAACCTGGGTCGAACCAACGTGAGTCAAGTCACGAACATCTTGAAAACCAAAAAAATTAGCAAACAAAATAAAAGTGATACCATTTCGGTTTGACAAAGCAGCTGTGCTCAGAACGCACAAGAGCAAGAGGTAAGTGCGAGGACATTCGCGGTTTCCATAATGTCTTTCATTCATCCAATTTTCGGCACATCTCTTGGGCTTTATATTCAAACTCCTCCTCTTCATGGAAAAGTCAGGGAGCGATTGAGAGCAAACCATCCTAGTAAGTTTCAGGCCGACTTACTTCTACATAACTTTTTAAACATTCCATTATAAACTTAAGTTTTGAGATAAAAGGTAGGTTTAATAAGTGTTGATGTATGATCTAAATGTAATTCAAATAATCGCTTAACCAACCTGCCGGAGTGTGCCGAAAATATGAGTCTTTTTTCAAATTTAAACACTGAACTACTACCAGTTTTGTACCGCCATCAGTCGCAGTCTTCTCTTGAACTCATGGAAACGTTCTGTTCCTCAGCAACTGTTAGAAATGACTATGAATAAAATTGCAGATTATAGTTCATGCATTTCCTTGTTCTAGAAAGAGTATAAGCTGTCATATCACCTGAATTTTGTGTTGTTAAAGTTTGTATCTATTTTAGCTATTTCAGTTCGTTTTGACCAAAAGACATAGAAACTCAGACTAACAACCATAGAGGCTTTTCAAGGCTGGGAAACCTTAGTTAAGATTTATTATTAGGTTGGATGTATAACAACAGCAACAACAAACACAGAGACAATGACAGGAGGCAAGCATTAACGATAATCCAGAAATCCGTAATGTAATAGGCTAAAGGCAAAGAAGACAGAAAATTCGAATAAAAAACAGAGGTAACTGATTCTGCTTTGCCTAAACTTTCTAAAAATAAGATTTTTTAAATTTAGTCTTGAATAAAGGATGGCATAAGGATTTTTAAAAGGGATTTATCAACTACTTCTAGATGTATTCCACTTTATAGTTCTGGGCTCTTGGGAGAGAAAACAAAGTTTTACTGAATTGGGCGAATTTAACCAGATCAGGGAATTTTATGATATTCAGATAATTAATGATAGGACTAGTTTAAACTAAGAGAATTTTATATATACCAGCCTTTATAGGGTTCTTGTATTATTGAAATTGGAATGTTATTATGCAAATCAGTTGAATGGTAAGCGTGTGTGCAGGCTCAACGACTTGAGGGTCCTTTCACAGGACGTGCACCAAATCACGATTTTGGTCTTCAGTTGCACAACTGTACCGAGACTAAATTGTCAGAGCCAAGCGCATAATAGAATAGTTACTAAACTAAATCCGCTAGCTTCGCAGGATAGCCATATACTAAATCCCTACTTGTAAAACATTTTAAATACAAAATGTCCGGATTTCGTGGTTACGCATGGAGAGATTCGGTAGCAAAGATTGTTTTTACAGCAGCAACGTACGGAGTAGAATAAGAGCGTAGTTTAAATTTATGTTAGAGTTTCCGTAAGAAAACAGTGTCTGCGTTTTGATTTAGTTCGGTGTTAGTTCTAGGACTTTTTTTCATTTGTTGCTCGAATAAACCGTCTCCAGTATAAATTGCCAATAAGACAACTGTAAAACAAAACACTAATGGAAGGAGAAGACGCGAGATTATCCTAGTTAATGAAACATATAAATTAACATAAAAATATAGAACTAAACTGAACACATGTTTTACAGCCCACTTCAACAAAGAAATTAGTACATGTTAAGTTTTTAAACCCGAACTACTTTTCTTCGAAGATCACAGAAGGATGTTGTGTGTCCAGACTTCAAACAGAGGGAAACCTTGTGATTTCTGTACAAAGAAGGGGACTCCATTTCGCTGTCCACGATGTAAATCTGCCTTCTACTGCAGCAGAGAACATCTCAAGTCTGACTGGAAGCTCCACAAGAGAAAGTGTTCTGGCCTCACTGAAAGTGGAAACAAGCCAGCAATAACTGATCGAATATGTCTGCGGGACAATGCTGGCTTCTTTGGTCTTGGACCAAACCCCTATCGTAGCAATGTGCCGTATCTCCTTGGAAGAACAATGCGGGGGAGCCAAAGCATCGAACTTGCAGACTTTATTGTAAACAGTTTATATCTAACAGGTTACTGTATTATTGATAACTTCAATGGAAACAGTTTAGCGCTTAAAGTGTTTGAGGAAGTTGAGGCGTTGCATCAACAAGGATCTCTTAAAGATGGACAACTTGCCTCGAAATCAGGTAAAAGCGGCCAGAAGATACGAGGAGACAAGACCGCGTGGATTGATTCAAACGACCCACGATGTCCAGCCACAGCACGTCACGTGTCAGCCGTGGATGGATTAGTTTACTTGTGCAATGAACTCATACCGGACTACGACATTCGAAACAGGACTAAGGTATGTCGGTAAAGGGACGTCGGAATAACAACAGCGCGCTAGCGCAGGCGCATGGCCAGCAATTTTTTTTGGGGGGGGATGTCAGCAGTCTTTTCAGTTGGGGGGGAGGGGTAGGTACACATGCCCCATGCCCAGCCTACGCTCTTGACGCGTAACTTAGTTGTAAGCAAGAAACGAACGGCGACTGGTTTCCAAAATGGCAAACCATTCAAAATCCGGCTCAAAATTCGATTTTTAAGCTCTGAAAGTAAGCAACATGTAACCTTTCTGATGAAAAAAAGGATCGCAATTGACAGTTCACCGTCGACAAAGAAAAGCAAGATAACAAATGTTTGCATGCGTTTAGACCCTTGCTGATCACGATTGAAGTTTTCCCAACATCAGTCTCTTATAAACAATCGGCATCATTCGATCAAGGGTGGGGCGAGAGCTTTCCTCTCCTTGCAGCTTGCTCAGTGTCTTGCTCCTACTTCGCTTTTCGTTTCATATTTAGAGAACATGCAGGAGGAAGCTAATCGCACGGCAGTCTATGTTTTAATGTTTTGTGTGGTGAAAGAAATGCTAACGTCGCACCTCTAAATTGCAGTAACTTAAGGGGTTAACAAAAAACGGGAAGCGTGAAGGCAAATGGAATAGAGCGATAACATTTTTGTTTGACTTTGAAAATTCGCTCGCTACGTGTTTACTTTTTGTTTTATCTTTCAAGGCCAGGAAAAATAAAAACGGCAGCACTTTAGAGTTGTTTATTGTTAAACTATTCGTTTGTCAAGTTACGAAAGATTTACAAACTGCAGATGTTCGATCGTAATCGGCTGTTGGAACGAAACTTTGTTAATAGGACGTGTAAAGAATCTTGTTTTTTCGACAAATAAATATCGGGATAACACATGCAGCGTCAAATGTTACAAAATCCAAGCTGATAGCGCGCGCGTCCGCCGCGTGTTCACACAGAACCAGTCAAAACTCCAGAAATTCGGTTTGATTCTTCTTTTTTTCCCAAGGTCAAATGAAAACTGCTTTGTTTAAGGGGAAATTAGACACAAAACAAACCTTGCAAAAGAAAATCAAAACGAAAATACAACAGTGTCAGGCACTCGTTTCGGATCCCAAAGTTAAAACGCGCTCAGTCAAAACTTGGGGGTGATTAACGGTCTACATATAGTGTGCAAAAACGTTCGCTGTCTTATAGGTATGTAATTAGTGGGAAAGTTACATGGGGGTATATAACCCGCATTTAACGTTATTAAATACGGTTTATTTCTCTGCAGGCAAATATTGTTTGTTATCCTGGGAATGGCGCTGCATACAAGCGACATGTCGATAACTATAACAAAGATGGAAGACGTATTACAACACAGTATTACCTGAATAAAGATTGGATATCAGAGATGAATGGCGGCCTGTTTCGTATGTACCCGGAAGGGTCAAAACCAGTGGATATCGAGCCTCAACTTGACAGGTTGTTGATATTCTGGTCAGACCAGAGGGTTCCCCATGAAGTTCTGCCTGTACGTAACACCAGGTAAGCAACAGTTAGTTGGTTTTAGTTTGTCCATCACACTTGAGCACAAGTCTTGCACTTGCTGAATTTTTGCTCGGAGACTGTAGATTTTTGTTGGGGTCGAAGTATTTTGTGCTCGGGGCTCGCGACAAATTGCTATAAACCAGGAACGGATTTAACGTATAGGGGCCAATAGGGACCCTTCTACCCCCTCTCGTCGGCGATTTTCGAGCACAGATACTTTCTAACCCACTCCTCCTTCCCAACATTTTCAAAAATTTTGGTTCTATCCCTATAAATTCGCATTTCTTGGTTAGAGTGTCTTTTGGACGTCTCGAGACCTTAATACTTATTTATATGATAGGGTCTGTAAAGAAAAAAAAGGGGGGGAGGGGGTCCGGTTAAATTAACTGCAGGAAGAAAATGTCAGCTTGTTGCTTAATGTTCATTTCAGTAATACATTGACAATTGATGGCTTTGCCACGCTCTAACCTAAATGATATGTTCCTGCCCTATCAAGAGTCTTAGCTCCTGAATTGTTGATTTACTGTGTTGTGGTCACTCAATTTTTTCTTCGTTGTACCGTGTAGGTATTCAATATCTCTGTGGTACTTTGACAAAACAGAACGGGAAAGATTCCTCGTAAAAGGTAAGCGCAAGTTCAGAAAGTAAACATTTATATATGTCGTAAAGTTCTGGTTGGTGCCGATAGACTCAGAATACACATAACTTAAATTGTTCAGAACCCGTAAAAACGCCATGAGATCAAGTGAATCGGGTATTAAGCATTGTTCTTGGTGCAAGTTGAAAATGCTGTGGTTCTTGTAACATATCAGGAGTATTTAGTGTCCATAGGTTGGCAACACAAGAAAAATTTAAGGTAGCAAAAGGCAGATTTTAAAGTACCAAGAGATAAGTGTTTAGATACAAAAAGGTAGATTTAAGTGTGCCTAAACTGAGTTAAATTTGAGATACCAAAACATTTAGGTACCAAAAGGTAAGCTTTAACACACCTAAAAGTAAACTCGAGGTACCAAACGTTGAACCTCAGGCAGTGCTAAACGGAAAACCTTAAAGTACCAAAAGGTAAACTTTTAAAAGGTACTAAAGGGTTAACTTGAGATACCAAAAGGTAAACTTGCACTCTTAAATCTTAACTTAGGGTTTTGTTCATTTCATATTTTACAGAGAGAATGGCAAGACTCAGTAAATCGTTACAACAAGAAATTGAAAGCAAGGTAACATGTATGCTGTACTATAACTTTATATTTTGCGGAATTCGTAAGGCTTTGTTAATTATAAAGGGAAACTACAGTGAGAATTTCAAAAGCCTCGTTACACTACACCGCGGATAGCTTTCCGTGATGTTATAAAAACAACATAGGGGAGGCTTTTGTTTACATCTGGAACTCGTTTTCTTGTGCCGAATCAAACGTAAGGCGGAAGGCTTTCGACATTGATATGTCATATAACGACAAAGTTTTTTTCTGCGAAAAACACCGAACGGGGAGGAATTTGGGAATGAGGGAGGAGGGATCGGATTATAAGCCATATAAAACTAACAAACATTTAGGAACCAGCAGATACTATATAAAAATACAATACCACAAAAAGACACGACAGAACATTCTCAGGACTTTTCACGCCCCTTACAAAAAGCTATCCGATATAGTGTATACTAGGGAATTGCTAGCTAGTTGTCTAATGCGAAGCAGTTAGAACCCCCCTCCTCCCCCTCCCCTTGAGTTAAGCATCCTATAACATCCAGTCCAATTTTGCTCTTTACTGAAAGCTTTCATTCATGCCTGCAGAAAACTAAAGACGCCAACATTTTCAAAGTGCCTGCGAGGGTTATCAGTCAGTGACGCCACAGTCAGCAGATGCCGGTCTGAGATCTCCAAAAATGTCGCTGCAGTGCAAACTATTTCTCAATGTGATTACAAGCGTACATGTTGATGTTGTTAACCTTTCGGTCTGTAGGGAGATACGACCGTATATTTCTCGACCTGCAGGGTGACACGTCCGTTTGCTTCTCGTTTACCCTGCAGGTTTTTGATGAAGTCGTTATTTACAGCTTGCTACTTTAGCATATTTAGTGTAGCATAAACACAACTTCAAACTTAATAAATCGAGTTTATCGTTTAACAGAGCATTACATAAAAGTATTCACTGAAAATGTGAACTTTGTATGTCGAACAATATCTACGGAAAATTGATGTTTGAACTGTAGGTATTTCTGTGGCCTGCGTACCGGTTAGAGGCAACTCAACTATTATATAGTCTCTGTAATTTTCGACATTTTCAAAATCTTTGATGAGTTGTAACCATTCTATGCTGTTTCGTTTAATGGACACTTTTTGTTTCAATCTTAAAATTAACTCTATGCTGTGTTATACTAGCGGGGAAATATGTAAACTGTATAACTTCATACTGAAACTGATCGGCCTGTAGATTTAGTTTTCTTTAAAGACCCATATTGAAACGTAAAATGTATGAAATAATGCCGTACAC
The DNA here is from genome assembly GCA_025403585.1 of Parazoanthus swiftii. Classification (NCBI taxonomy): domain Eukaryota; kingdom Metazoa; phylum Cnidaria; class Anthozoa; order Zoantharia; family Parazoanthidae; genus Parazoanthus; species Parazoanthus swiftii. The sequence goes on along the minus strand of JAOBYE010153220.1, from coordinate 10,423 downwards.
AGACGCTGTACCAAAAACACGTACACACAATTCTCACCAAATGTATATAGGCAAACATCTTCTGAAAACAGCTGCTGAATGGATTGACGGAGTTTGTAACACGTGCACATTTTATGTTCTCAGAGCTTTTTGCTTGAAAGCAGTATTCCGTTATGTAAAAAAAATTATAAAAACAAAAATAAATAACAAAAAAAGGTTGTGTTAGAGATGGTTGATAAGGACCGCGAACTTCGAGCTTAATGCTTAGTGCGCGACAAGACTCACGAGCATGCAGGGGCGTAGTTTGAGGGGGAGGCTTCCACGGGGCTTCATCTGGTGCGAACAAACCCCATTTCATCTGAGCTAGACTGTACTGATACCTTCAACTGAACAAAATACGTGAAGATAGTCTGTGAAGGTGTTTTCAAAACAAGCTCAAAAAAATTCGTAAGACAGGAAAATTATTTTTCAGTTGTCCCTTTCGTTTTGCAAACTGATGTACACATATATATTTACTGAAGTCAAATTTCATCTTTTGCTAAGTTTATTAACAAATTTTATCAAAAACGCATTATTAAACGCGAGGCTTAGGAAGGACTGAAAGTCGTATGTCCAGTTTGTGACAAAATAGTTTACTGCATGATTGTTGGACTGAGTATTGACAGCCGCAAGAACAGAAGCTGCAAGAAACTGAGTACTCCACAGACTCAACGTTCACACACATTTACTACCTGTGGAGCGAATGATTAAACACAAAAACTTTTTGAAACTTTGTTACCGATGCATTACAAAAACAGTGAGTTTATCGCTCACAAGCTGTCGAATCCAAGCGCGGAACGAGCAAGCCAACAAAACTGGCAGACATTCTGACATCGCGTCTGTGCCCATCGACATACACGCTCTTGTCCAGTCACAATTTCCATCGCTAAATCATGAATTATATCCGTGCGTATCTGTAGTGTTAGCTAAAGACAAATGGCGCGGAAGGTACCACCAAAAAAGAAGCAACCGGAGTTTTAGTTGCTGATTGTTTTAATATACTGAGCTCACCTGGTTTGGCCAGTTTACTTTTTGAAATGCAAAGTGAAGGTTATAAAAATCAACTTGTGCTGTCAATTCAGTGACAGTCGAGTCCACTTACTCGTAAAGGAGAGCTCATGTCAGTATCACAACAATGATAGAGAGCATGAAGATTTGAAGCAAATATGAGCCTCCCTAAATTGGGTCAATTAGAAAATATTTTAGAGATTTTTCCGAGGGAAACCCCCCCCCAACCACCACCACCAATAAGCATAAAAAAAATCCCAGAGTTCCCGCGTTTCACCCCCCCCCCCCTCTTTGGTATAAAAAATAAGGCTTTTCTTTAAAACGTGCTGCCGTGTAGACCCAAAGATGTAATAAAGATACAAAATGTATTCGAGACCACCACCTACGTAATACCGCGTAAACTCATTATTCTCAGTCTTGATATAAAACTTTTGATAACGAAACCTCCTTTCAAAAACTCGTGCAGTAGTGCAAATCTTATCCTGTTTTTAACTCTGAGTAAAAATCGCTATGTTAATGCATCAAATTAATAAAATACATGTTCACCCAACCGCCTATTTTACGGTTGAACGTCTACGTGCCCTTCTACTCAAGTCACGCCACGTGCCGAAAGTCATGGCATATCTTACATATACACGTATCTCTGGTCAACAACGTTTTGTCATATTTTAAAACCTGAAAACAGCACATGTTATTAAAATCAACATCACCAGAACGCAAGCCGGTTTTTATTCAATTCAACTGTGAATATGTTGTTACTCAAACAGTACTAAACTGAGAACTGGAGTTCTGTTTTGCATTTGGTATCGGGCATTTCGTGCATTTTTCCACGGTCAGTCTTACTCTTTTCACGAATACTTTCTAGTACCGGTGAAATATATTAGTTCATTTAATCAAGGAAGGACAGTCATAGATAACAAAATATTGAAAGAGCATCTCAGTTGACCACAACAAGAAGATCAGTTAAGAAGCTCTATTTGAGGCCAGAAAATTTGGTCCGAGAAAATTAATTTTCTGCGTGTCGTTGAACATGAACTCAATTAAACAAAGAGCGATAGAGATTGTGCTTTTACCATCAGTCAAAATTGAAAATATAATTTGTTACTTAAATGCAGTGAGACTTAATTATCGCCGCGTGCAAAATTTAGCTTTTGCCCATTCCACGAAGAACAGAGAGCACTAGAATACTGTTAGATTGAAATTAACCACTTAAAGATACTGAAAAAAACAGCATAATTTGTTAAACTCGGTACAGCGCGTTTCAAACATTAAACTAATCAATGGACTGAGAAAAACACAATGGGCGTCTTAACTGTTTCCTAATAATGCCAGATTATGACTGAATTCTCAGTCAGAATTCTGCTTGTCTTCACATGTTCCCTAATATATAGTTTTGGAGAATTTTACGTTTCAACTAAGAGTGTTTTGGGAGGTTGACCAATTCCCTTATTCTCAAAACCGATCTACTTATTTCATATTAAAGGAGGGGGGGGGGGAGAATATAGATGTTATACGTGTACTTGCTGTTGATGTTGTAATATGTAAGCATTTTAAGACTTTATCTCTGTCTAGTAAAATTTTTCGGATCAAAACTTCGCATGCAAGTCAAGTCAACTTATCATAACATCATTTTCCTTTAAGCTCATGAGCCCCAATTGTGATTTCTCGCATACTTCAAAAAAAGTTATCCATCGGCGGGACTAAAACAGTTTCGGTGTTTGTGGTTGATAGTATTTGTTTTACGGCATAATATTGGGTTGACATTTCAAGCGTTAGCCCCTTGTCAGAGGAAACAGAAAGGACGAAAACACATCATATTTACTCCTATTAATCAAACCACGCGTTTAGCTTTTATATAGAAACAAGTCTCTCTGCATGTCGGGTCCCAGAAAAAAGTTAAAGCTGGATTTTTACTTTTTCAGACTACGTGCCAATTCAAAAATTAATTCCATCAAACTGACTTGTCTGTCAAATTTGGTAAATTCAATTAAGTAAACACAAATAACGTACATATAGTGACGGAACAGCTTTTGGCGTTCATGTGTGATTTGGCACGACTCCATTTTGCTCGGCAGGTAACCTGGGCCAAGTTGCATGACGTCACTCACGTTTGCGGATGGGTTGTCACTACAAAAACTGTGACAGAGTTTTCGTGCAGTAGTGAGCACGACAAGTAAGCTGTGAACGAAGGAAATGTTTGGCGTTTGTTCTGAAAGAAAATGTTGAAAATGACTTCATTTTACCCAAACCTTTGCCCAAGTCTTGGGGTGTATCTATTCGCGCTTTCCCGTTACGGAAAAGTTAGGAAGCGGCCAGCTCGAAAGAAACAGTATGGTACGTACGTTTTTGCGATTGTATTTTCTATGGTATCGGGTATTGAGCCTACTGTGATACTGTAACTTGCTTCTACAGTAAAAGCGTAATGGGTCTAAGACTTTCGTTTGAAACTTTTCGGTTTTTTCCCTGTTTCACATTGCGTAACATAACTGAAATAGCGACTAGCGGTTGGCAATATAAAACCGTCGCTCAGCTGTGTTATCCGTTTGCTGCGAGAGATTAGAAAAAGTATATTAATTGAGCAACAAACAGTACATGGTACGGTCAGGATGTATTAAGGCGTTCTAAGTTCATTTAATGGCATGTTTATATAGGCACAGAAACAAGATCCGGAACGTGCTAACTGAGCTCAGTAAATGTGTAGTTCTCAAAAGAAAAAACTATACTTGTGCATAATCTGTTAGAATGGCGCCCAAATCTACAAGAACCGCAGGCGAGTAAAGGAGTAAAAATTATGATGATTCGGAAGACAGCATTACAGTGTGAAACTGGTCAAAAATGAAGACAAAGTTAAACGAATGGATCGCAAATGTCTTGCCTTGTCTTGGTTTTCAGGCCATTAGGCTAACACACAGCACTGGAGAGATGGAACACCTTAGCAGAATGTCTTTAACTGGTGGTTATGCATACAAATCGCCAATGGATCACCGATAACAACGCTAGAACTCCATAAAATGTTTTAGTTGCAGCTATATACATGAAGGGATCGAAATGAAAAGATCCGAGTAGTCTCTCCAGTTTGCCTGATTTAATAGATTTAAGTTTGTTTGAGTACACAAGTTTGAAAATGATAAGTTAAACTTGTTTTGTGCATGTAGCTAGCAAACTAAAGTTGTCTCTGTTATAATAGATTTTATAGTTAGTTGCAGCCAAACTGACACATCTATCGACCATAGGTCCAATACTATATTTTTTATCGTTTATATGAAAATTTCTTTAGGTTTATCATGTTTTGATGTTGTTGTTCTACCCTGCATGTTAGTTTGTCTCTGTATTGCACTCTATGCCATGCAGTTATCACTTCAGAAGTGCAGACCTGGTCGTTTATGGAATCCGGCTCACTTTCTGCTGAAGATGTCTTCTGCACAATTTCGCGTTTTGCAAAATCCTGCAAAAAACTGCTTGATTCGATATATTTCAGTCGAGTTTGCGATGTTTCCCCAGATTTCTGCATTCTACACAAAACCTGCAGTGAGAGCTCTGCAGAAAATGTGACTCCATATACATAAATGGCAAGCTCTGTACATTCAAATCTATTTTTCAATATGCGATCTGCCTATCTAGTTGCAGCCAAACATCTGTTAAAATTTCACAGCTTATGAAGAAAATTCAGTTACATCAAAGAACTTAAGCTCCTCTCCACGAATGTGCGAGGGTTGTACGACTTTAAGAAACGTTATAAAAACAGTAGTAAGCTGGATTAATAAACAAAAATCAGACATAAAATTTCTTCAAGAAACTTGTAGCACTCCAGAAATAGAAATCGAGTGGAAACACCAGTGGAAAGGGGGCATGTATTTCGCCCATGGAACTCAGTAGTAAATCAAACAGAACTAAATTTACTCACATAAAAAATGAGGCCAAATAAGTTAAAATTGATGATATTTAAACCTGAAACTAAAATTCATCACCCATCCTTGTGTATCAAATGTTAACGTTATAAAATTATATATATCGACCTTTTAAATGAAATTGAACGTATTCTAAGAGATTTAAACATTGATACTGTCTGCAACATTGTTACTGGAGGAGATTTTGACGTTTTTGAAATGCTGTCAACACTGATCTCGACTGCTCGGGCGAAAGAAAGAATTAAGAAAGATAGAAAGAAAGTATGACTGAATGATAAAATCGAACCCTTCATTCAAAAACTTTCAAAGGTAACATGAATTTTGGCTTTTCATTGATTGACTGCAAGGCGATATAGGCATAGCGGACATTATTCCATCACTAAAAACCAGACCAATCTTCAATAAAGGCAATAAATTTTTCTTTAAAAAGTATCAAGAATAAGCTGTAAGCGCGTGGGAAATAAAATAAAGTCCCCGAACAGCCTGCCGGGAACTTTTATTACAAGCACGTGACCCCCGTCGACTGCGCTGGTGAGCTAGCAGACAGTAAAAAATCGCAATCAATAATATAGTGTACTTGTTTGGTTTTTAAATCTTCAAAGATCGCAGAGGGATGTCATGTATCCAGTCTTCAAACAGAGAGGTGTCTTGTGATTTCTGTAAAAAGAAGGGAACTCCATTTCGTTGTCCACGATGTAAATCTGCCTTCTACTGCAGCAGAGAACACCTCAAGTCTGACTGGAAACTTCACAAGAGAAAATGTTCTGGCTACACTGAAAGTGGAAATCAGCCGGCAGTAACTGATCGAATATGTCTGCGGGACAATGGCTTCATTGGTCTAGGAGCTAATCCTTATAGCAGTGACCCCTATCACGTCAATAGAACTATGCAGGAAAGCCAAAGTGAACTTGCGGATTTTGTTGTAAACAGTCTTTACTTAACAGGCCACTGTATTGTCGATAACTTTAATGGTAGTTGTTTAGCGCTTGAAATATTGGAAGAAATGAAAACACTATCTAAGAACGGTTGTCTTCAGGGTGGACAACTTGCCAGTAGTTCGAAGAAAAAAATAGATGAACCATCGGAGCAGAAGATAAGGGGAGACAAGATTGCGTGGATCGGCTCGGAGGACCCAAATTGTCAAGCGACCGCACGTCACTTATCGGCAGTCGATGCTTTAATTTACCTGTGTAATGAGCTAATACCGGATCACGATGTTCGGAATAGAACTAAGGTAGGTTTTAGTAAGTGGTTTTCACATGTTCTTTATTGCCATGCAGTGATGAACATTGTCATTGATACACTATTATTTTTCATACAAGAGCGCCTACGTGACCAGGCTTCCACTGTTTGTTTGTTTTCAAAAACAATTGAACGTATGTTGTCTTAGACAAGTAAGCAGTCTTCAACTTAATCTGTAACTTGTACTTTGTATCAGTGCAATACTTGTTTAGCAAAATCTGCAATAATGTTGTTGATCTGTGGTTCAGTTTCTTTCACTGCCAAGGTCACACTAGAAGTAAAGTGTATAATTATTATTGATATATACTTTCTGGGGGGGAGGGGGGAATTGAGATTTTGCCAAGTTTATCCACATTATATTGTCCACTGAAATAGAGATGTCATATACCGCAGGTAAAAGTGTTGTTAACTTTAATATAGTTTCAAGCTGATACTGTTCAGAGCTGTTACTGACCCCAAAAATATTGGAAAAAATTTTTTGGGAAAAGTACTGGGTAGTCACAAACACAGTATTTCAAACTATAAATTCCATTTGGTTGACCATACCACTCATTTAGTCAAAATCATTAAACCCCAGTCTGTCTTTAATGTTAGGTGGAGACCTAGTCTTGGGGGGTGGGGGGGTACTCCCTTTATAAGATATCAGGAAAGTTATTCAGAAAACCTAAATAAATACCTCCAAAATACCTGGCCCTACCTCTCTGGTTTAAAACATGTGATCTTATCCTAGTTTGCACCAGAATTACCCCTAAAAATACTGGGTTTTCTCAGAACTCTGATTTTTTCCAAGAAAAACCCTAAAATATACTGGGCCACCTATTTCAACCCTACAATTTGACCAGCTCCCCCAACCTCCAACTATATCCATGGAGTACTCCCCCCCCTCCAGGGACCTAGTATCCAATAAGAATTCACTTGCATGGCATTGTCACTGCATTGTTAACATTGTTTCAAAATAAATGATCATACATAAACAATTCACCACTCTTGAAACTTCAAAAGGACTGGGTTTGTCTACACAAATAGTCCCAGAAGGTAGTGCTCTAAGGAATATTCAAGACAATTCATCATTTAATAACAATATTCTTCACTTTTGCTTATGCACAATACATGTGACTTTATCTCATCTTAAAATCAATGCGACAAGAAAATCCATTGTTGGAGTCTAATTATAGTTTGTATCCACTAATAATTCTGTTTTTTTTTTTTTATAAACTAAGCATTTGTAGCATTGCTTTCTAGGACCATTAGACAATTCAAATCCTATTTTCATTTATAGAGTGATGAATGTTGAGAGTATTCATTGGTTTGGTATTTGTTAAAGTAGCCTCCTCCACAAGTAACTCTAATAAGGCAGAACTATAAGCCGAATGAGCAGAGAAGCCACAAAATTGAGGGGTTGAAGGCCCTGAGCAATTTGCTGATTGACTGGGGAGATAGGAGATTGGTGATACCTTTAACTAGTATGTACAGTGTTTGGCTATGTAGTGTACTTAACTGTTCAAGCACAAATTGAAAGAGATGTTTATAGCCACAGTGGACTGGCACTAAATGGATTACATGGCTACTTTGAAAAACACGGATACCGTACATGTATCAGTCTGCAAAGGTCAATATCAAGAACAAAAGAACTGATGGGAGCCTTGTATTCTACACTTCACACATTTTTTGACCTTACTGTACATTGTATTTAACAAAACTAGAGCTGCCATCATACTGTGTGAACTGGGTATTTTGCTTTCCACTGGTCAGTCTCTTTTAAATTGCTGTTTTACATGTAAGCGGAACTGCCATCCAATAAAAATTAATCAGAATCCAAGTCTGCATAAAGTGTATTCTGGTAAAAAAAAATCTTCTTTGCTGTGACTTTTAGTTTAACACTCTTTAACTAATTATTTTCCCTGTTTCTACAAATCCTTTGACAGGCGATGATTGCTTGTTATCCTGGCAATGACGCTGCATACAAGCGACATGTTGATAACTATAACAATGATGGGAGGTGTATTACAACATTGTATTACCTGAATAAAGGTTGGGTATCAGAGGTAAATGGAGGCTTGTTTCGCATGTACCCAGAAGGGTCTGAACCAGTGGAGATTGAGCCGATACTCGACAGGTTGTTGATCTTCTGGTCTGACAAGAGAAATCCACATGAGGTTTTACCTACAAGAACTCCAAGGTTGGTACTTTAAATAGAACTTGAAGCAAAGAGTTTTTCATTCTCAAACCCAGTTGTAAGTGTAAGAGATTTTAATGTGAAAATTGTTCAGTCATGAAATGGCATGAACCATGTATTTTGTTCAGTGTTACCATGACAACAGTAGTGTTCCCATTTGAGTGTCCTTTTAGTTGTTGATGGCCCTGAACTAACAACCCAGAACTGAACTGCAAATAATCTTGCTGTTATTTTGTACAAAAAGCATGTTTCTGGTTCATATCATTGTCCCTTATGTGTAGTCAACCTCTGTGTATCAAACAAAACTAAGTGTCGGATTTTTAATCTTATTTTCAAAAGGCCCATGCTATCTTAATTACCTTCCCTGTGCACATCCTTTTCAAACTATGACTTTGTGGATAAAAAACTCAGAAAATTTTAGGAATTTTTCACAAGCAGAGTTTTAGAAATCTGATTTCCTCCATATTAATGAGAGCTTGATGAAAGGACTGGAAAACTGTCAAAGTTATCCAAATGCCAAGACCATTGGCATTAAGAGCTATGCAAAACTTGCTTTTGAAACATTGGCACACACAGAATAGTTGTTTTCTCATTGTACAACATTCCTGCTGACCTAACACTAATATAGCCATGGCAAAAATGATTTCTGTATTTTCATGAACAAGAACAAATTCTGCCAGAGATTAGAACATTTTATTATAACAACAATAATAATAATAATAATAATAATAGTAATAGTAATAATAATAATAATAATAACAATAACAACAAGAGGCTTTATAAAAAGCCTAACTTGGGCCAAGCTGTATTCTTTTTAGTAGCTAGTTTAAAACAGACTGCAATAGCGTATGCCTCCATTTCACTTGTTCACTGCAGTACAAACATTATTTTGTATGGAAACACGAACTAGGTGAAGTAGAATGGATGCTGGTTTTGAAGAGAAAATGGTTGGCAGATTGTTTACATATGATAATACGCTATAATGCTTGTATTTTCTGCTAATATGATATTGTTCCATTTTAATGTGAAAAGAGAGAAAAGAGAAAAAAAAATTCAGCATGGAAAAAAAAGTTCGAGATGTCTCCACCAGGATTTGAACCCATGTCATGTTGAGTCCAAGTTCGATTAGGTCGCTAATCCACTGCACTAACCACTGTGCCACCACGCAAGTTAACCCACGTGCAAGACAGTCGCAACACACAAAAAATTAAAATTAAAATTTAAAAAACGGAGCCAAACCTCAGCTCGGCACCTCTAGTCAAGTAATATCAATAACAATAACAATGGCAATGGCAATAACAATAATAACAATAACAATGGCAATAACAATAATATTTATAATAATATAAATAAAATAATAATACATGCTAACTGTTGGCAAGATAAAACAATTTCTGTCAGGGAAAAAGAAGTTGTAAATGAATAAATGTTTAGACATATTGAATTTTGTCAAGCAAAATTGTCAGGATTAGGGACTGATCATTTTAGCTGGGCCACCCATGCCGGTTGGTAAAAAAGATAACTGGGATTTTAAATAATTAGTGCCTGAACGAATGGTGCTTACTAGAAAGTTTGATAGGGTCTGAAAGTGGTATGAAAAAACCACAATCCTGGCTTTAATAGGTTTGTATCAATGTAAAACAAAACCAAATTTGATACAAACATCACTCCATAACTAGCAATATATTTGTGTTTCTGGAAAGTGTGTCTACATGTACCAAATAGAATATAAGAATAAGTGTAAGTGGTTGTGTAATTGATTGCTTTACCCCTTTTTGCTGCTGTAAGTGTGTGAAAGATCTGTCAAACTGAGTTTAGGTTACAGTTCTTTTTAAGTTCTTCTTCACCAATCTTATTTTCTTTCCCTGGTCTGTAAAGTGTAATTATGCTACATGATAACAACTACTCAGTTCTGCCACATAGAACTTTTGCAAGCTCCAATCATGCCGGCTACGTCCTAGATTTGTTCTTGTAAATTTTGTTGTCAGACTCTGCTCTTTCCCTTTTGCCTTTTTCTGTGTTAGAAACTTGAAAATTATAAATACTGTCTTCAGTTGTAAGAGAGGTGTGC
>JAOBYE010153109.1:2004-18417 GCA_025403585.1 Parazoanthus swiftii | reverse complement strand
GCTTGCTCATTCTAAACAAAAGTGTCCGAAATTCGGCGAGTTCTTTGACTTTGTCAACAACAGCAAACAAACCACAAATAGTAACTCTTCTTTCTTCCCCGTTACATTGGTGAGAGACAGTATCTGTCTCCTAAAATGAATGATTCAAAATAGTTCAACATGGCAAATACATCTAAAAGATTATAAATACAAAGAGCAAACGAGTATCACATCGGGTCAATTGTCCACGGCTTGCTCATTTTAATCTTGGTACTTGATTTTCGGCAAGTTCTTTTGACCTCCTCAACAATGATCAAACGGTAAGTAATAACTATTCTTTCTTCCTCTTCGCCAGAGTAATCAAGGGAAATATCATTCCATTCTGGATCTATTTTGATTTAGAACCCAACGACATGTTGTATTAAATTGCGCTAAATTCAAAGACCACGAAACAGTCAAAATGCGGTCTGAAGCTGTTAACCAATCAGAGCACTGCATTAAACAATAGCAAAGCTTCAAAACATAAACAGAGGCGCGCGTTGCACACGGGTTGATGATGGGCTTTTAAAGACAATGTTTAGATTTAATACAACTTTAACCTGTGATTAATTAACTAGTCCCCAGACCCTCGCAACTTTGACACTTGATGACCAAGGTGTACCTTTTTTCCCACCCAGTGTACCCCATTTCCCAAACCTTAAGAAAAACACTGCTCACCTAGCAAGTGATTTTTCAGGGGCTCTATTTCCAGTATAATACCTTATAATGTTGTCATTCATGTATTGAAAATAATTCAAGTGAACATGTCTGTTGTTACCATGTCTTATGGCAGATGATCCACATTGCTGGAGTTATCGTGCTCACTCAAATGCTTACCCATCCTGAGTTGTACGAAGAATCCTATTTCGAGACCTATGGCAGATCTCCCCGCTCAGGTCTGTGTCCTGCTAAAAGTGTTTCATAGTTCAGTGTAGAAAAATTGAGAATTGTTGTAGTTTTTCTGTAAATCCTTTTGAAATTTAAATTATGTTTTTATTTTTTTATAGTAGCTTAATTATGAAAAGCAAGAATTTTGCAAAATAGCAAGAACCATATTTTTGTTGTTGTTCTGTGCTGGCAGTTAGACATGTAATAAATGAAAACAGATACTTTATTTGAAATGCTTTTTTAAGATATCTAAGAGAATTGTAAGTGTATGTGGTCAGCGAAATAAGTCTGATGTGAAATAACAACCATAGAGTATGTCGAGTGTCGTAACTGTTGTGAGTGATGGTAAACCTTTTTATGTGTTCATATACTAGCCACCTTCATGTTTGTATTGTGTGTTGGCCATCTGGCTTTAAAGTATTGATTTTGTTTATCTTTTTTTTTAGCTGACAACTCTGTTGCTCTTGCCATTGCCTTCTGTTCCTTTATAATCACGGTACTTCTGATATATGGAGCCATCACAGTAAGTTTGGTTTTTTTTTATAAAGTGTTAAATAATCTAGAAGAAAACAGGACTCTTTGGTCCATCAAAATGTTTTCCTTCAGTCCCACACTTTTAGACATGCATATTCTCTGAAACATCCTGTCCTTAATTGTGTATACATGTACAGGTATTGAAATCTGTTTCTTTTTTTCCTTTTTAAGCTCTTATTACCTGACTTAAAAATCATTCTAATTTAAGAACCAGTTTTTATAAACTGATTTCAGAATTGAGCAGATTTTGAAACAGTTAAATTATTGCTTGAATATGATTCAGTTATTACAGCATAATAATTAGATTGTTATCTGTTGTATTTCCAAACCCTTCTCATTGACATTTTTTTCTTGTTTTTCAGCGTCAGCCAAGCTACCTTCTGCCTTTTTTCTGTTTACAAGTGTTTGATTTCTGTGTGAGCCTGCTTGGTGCTGTTGGAGCTATAAGTTACCTGCCAGAACTCAAACTCATTCTGAAAACAAATGTAGGTTTACATATTTATTGTGTTTGATAGCGAGGGAAGTCAGGATGGCTGAGTGGTTAGCGCTGGTGCCTCCCACCTTTGTGAGCCCAGGATCGAACCCTGGGCCTTGCATGTGGGCTGAGATTTGTCAATCTCCTTCTGACTCCGAGGGTTTTTCTCTGGGTTCTCCGGTTTTCCTCCCTTCACAAAATCGACTTTCACACCAAGGTCTGTGCCATCGAGCAATTTAACATAAGCCACTGGCTTGGAAGAATGAGTAACCACTCCCAGCACAACGACGTTAAATAAAGTTTAGTTTAGATTTAGATTTAGCTGTTTTATTTCTGATTAAACTTGATGACCACTTCAATCCCTCACTGCATAAATGATAATTATAGGACTTGTACTATGGCTGTATTAAGATTTTTGCCGGTTTGCCGATTTTTTGTTTATAATTTAACCATTTTATTTCCTTTTATGCCAATTTTTCAAGTGAGGATATATATTAATTATAGCTTTTTTCTGTCTCTGTAAGACTTTTTGATTTTTTGATCTTTTTGAGAATATGTTTTTTGCATTTTTTTAATTTTATTTTCATTTAAAAAAACAGGTTTTAGATGAATTAATGTTGTCCAGGATTTTTTTAAAAACATGATCCTTGTTTTAGGTAGCTGGATCCAGTCTGCTGGAAAATTTTGGAATGGCAGATCCTGTTGTTAAGACCTATCTCTTCGGAAAATGATACATTTATGGGTGTATTGTGGTCAAGTTTTTACTGCTTATCTGTTTTCCAAAAATAAATTACTCATTTACTGTAAGGAAGACTCAGCACAAGTTGTTGAAACATCAGTCTAATGGTTGTTTTCAGGACTTTGTTTATCTGGGTGATTGACTAATTAAAAACATTTTTTTTTATAATTAATTTTTACAGTATAATACAAAATAGTTCGTAATTTGTCCATGAGTTACAAGTCTGCTAGTAATAACTAAATTGATACCCTGCTCTAAGTTCAAGTAACTGATTGCCCTTTGTGAATAAATGGCTGAATTTAGTTTGGTTTTTATCTTGCAGTCGAATTTCCCCTATGGAAGTGAAGTGGACAAGATGGACAATCGATCTCTGCTCATGACTGTTGTGTTTGTTTCCCTTACTGTCCTACTGATCAAGGTAATGTGAGGCTGGATATGGTGTTAGACTGCTTTTTTATTGTGTTTAACTTTCCGCTACCTTTTTTGGTCCATAAATTGGGCCCAACCCCCCACATTTATAGCGAGGTAGAGATCATTTACTGATTTAGCAGTAATAAAATTTCTTAAATTTTGTTATAAAAGAATCTTAAGAAACAACTTACTGTTTGATAATTTTCTTGTCTCACAGACTTTATTCTTGGTATGTGTTGAAACCATAATAAATGTTACTGTTTTGTCGTGACATCTTCCTTTCATTTGAAAAGTCTCTCTCAAATTGAAGTCATATGAGAACACAGTCAAGATTGATCATATTGGTTGAAATTTCAAATTACAGACAAGACTTTGCTCAACCACCTGCCAGAATTGTCAGAGATCACCCATTTTTACTGGTTGTAGAAATCAAGAAACCTCTAAGTTGCGAATAAATCATTGTTTGAGTTTGCTATAATTATGATATTTTGAAAGAAGATCATTCAATTATTTTGCAGCAATTGTGTTTTTATTATTATTTTAGCATTTGGGGGAAATTGAATTATTTTGAGATGGGAGTGACTGTAAACAATGTAAGCCAGTTTGTCATCTAGCTTCAACTTGTTCAGTTGGTTTTGAACACTCAATCATGCATTTGCCCAAAACATTGGCACAATCTTGAAAAATGAAGTGAAGACTTCTAAATGTGGTTGTAACACAACTTCCGCTGACTATATAATTATATTAATTTATTATATAGTATTGTTTCTAAGAATTGTTGTAAAGCATCATGATTTATAGATTAGATTTGTTTTCATGATATCTCTGTAGTCAGACACATGTAATAAATGGGTACTATGTATGGTGTACTTAATCACAGCTACTTTGTATTTGAGTTGAGTTCATCACATATCAAATTGCTAAATGTAGTTTCTTGACTACTAGTAACTGTCATATTTTTACTCATCTTTGAAATTTTGTTGCTTTTCTCAGGCTTATTTCATTACTTGTGTGTGGTCCTGTTACAAGATCTTGGTGAACCGCCTGAATGCCGACCTTGCTCGAACCATCATGTATCATGTGGACAATGACGCTGAGGTATGTTTTCTGTACATGTAGGCATAGCATTGTGCTCCATGGTTGCTCTGTAAAGGTCACAGACTTCTTTCGTTTTGCCATCAACAATGGTTAGTACGTCTTTTTTTAAAAATTTATGGTTGGTTTTGTGTTTTTATTTTTCCCTTCAGAACTTGGAGAGTAGGTCAGTGATTAAAAGGGCCATATATATAATAATTATGTTGATCGAATTGTCTCAGAACTAAATGTGAAGAAAGTAGACAACCATTTCATAAATAAACCTGACTCAAGGTGATGTGATTTCTTGTATTTTGTCACAGCATCAACTGCTACTTCCAAACTATGACGAGGCAGTGAAGGACACACCCAAAGAGTCTCCACCCCCATACTCTACAAACACACCTGAGTCCTGAACTGGACTTTTTGAGCTCTGAAGATGAACTCTTAGATGTTGAGAGACTGTAAACTCAAGAACATCTTCTCTTTTAAAGCTGAAAGCAACAAGGATAGCTTGCTTCCAAAATAAAAGTTTATTGGATACTCAATTTAAGTTAATTGGTGTGTGGGTTATCGGAGTTTGAGTTTTGAATTATACATGGTAATTGTTGGTTTTCACATCGTAGTGTGCCACTTTTCTCTGGTTGCTGTGGCTATAATCAGTGCTTGGGAGCACTGTTGAGTTTTCTTTATGACAACCATCTGCAAATTATTCAAAATTCAAATCACCTACTGTATCCTGGAGTGGTAAATGTATTTTGTTTGTTTAAGGTATTGTGTAACATTTGGTAAACTATTTGAATGTATTCATTTGATTGCTTAAATAAAATGTTGGTATAAAATAATGACGTTTAATATTTAGTTTTTTTCACACACCATTTCTTGCCTTGCTTTTTCATGGGTCTTTTAAATGTTGATGTTTATTACTGACATTACATACATAAATTAATTGTTATCTTCTCCCCACAGGGGCTTTTAAAAGTTAATAAACATTACACTAATATTAATTTAAAACACTAAATAAGTGTGTTTGATGACCAAGCCCCTTTCTACAATGGCCCACTTGAAAGTGAAAGCGCACAGTTTATAAGAGAAGTACTCGCCGATTCCTCAACCGCCTTGCGTTGAGCATCAACTGCGGCAACTTTTGCCAGTTTCTCCACGATTTTTTCTAACATATTCTGTGCTAATAAAAATAATGATAAAATGTGATAAAATAAATATCTACTGTAGGGTGAAAAAGGTGCTATGACTGGTTAAAAGTGTGTGGTGAGATAATTTTAACCTAACTGAGAAACATCAGTTGGTCGCTTCCTTCTATTGATTAGTTGAGTGATAATTACATTGGACCATGTTTTTACCGCAGATGTTGTTATGCATACGCACTATCCATGAATTCGTCAGTTAAAATGTACATGTCATGTATAACCTTGAGCTGATGGTTGTCCATGTCAGTTACAATAATTAGTCTATCACCAAGAACGGAGACATCTGAAGGCCAGTTTAACTGTCCCAGACCTGAACCTCTACTACCCACTGTAACAATCACACTCCCGTCCACGTCAATTACAATAATGTTCCCACAGTCGGTACTGGTAATGCCACACGGCAGAATGATAGTGGCAGGTTCCTTTCACAACTGTGTTGTTTGTTTACAGGAGGGGACGGTATGTTAAGAAGTTAACATTAAGTGTCAACATCTTTAAATACTGTCCCCCCCCGGTCATACAGCCGATGCAAGCGCTGCTATAATCCATCACTGTGGTGATTTTTCAGGGCAATTAAACTAATAGCCAATAACATGTTTCCTTCCACATACTTGCTTCACATACTTCGTCCCAGTCTCTCGCATGGTCAGTCGATTCGGATTTCGGAATGTGTATATTTGTCCGTACTTTTTTTTTGGAGATGATACATACTGAGCTACTTAATATTTTAACAATGATATTAAACATGGTAAAATCTTTTCCATCCCTGGCCAGTTCCTGGGGGGATGTCAAAAAAGCCCAGCCCGCAAGCTAACAAACTTGCATAAAGCAAGAAACTGAAAATGTACCGAAGAATCTCTGTTTTTTCTTTGTAAACTTTAAAAGGTTAGTCGCGTAATTTTTTGGTCGACAAATGTTGCCGACTTCATGCTTTTGCAGTGAAAATCGGATTCGAGGTCTACACCATTTTGCCTCTAACGGGTTCATCTTCGTTATAAGAGGAGTTTTTCTTTCGATAATTTTTTAGCAATATAAATGCACCATCCACTATGACTGAACTTGCCCGTCTACCAGAGAGAGAGATTTCACAAACCATAAAAAGGCAAAATTTTTCTTACGACAAGAGCCAAATTCTTCACTCCAGAATGCAACCGTCTACCCAAACGGTCCCAGAAAGCAATGCTACAAATGCTAATTTTTCAAGAACGAACAATAAACAATCATTAGCGGGTACAAACCGTGATGACTGGTTCGGACAATGGATTCACCTTATCGCACTGTCTTTTAAGGTGAGATAAAGTCACGTGCATTGTGTAAAAACAATAGTGTCGGGAAGACTGTTAATGATGAACTGTCTGAAACACTCGTTAGAGCGCTGCCTTCTGGGAACGTTTGGGTTGACGGAATAGTGAATTATGAGAGCAAATATCTATCGAAAAAAAGATTGGGTTTTAGGTCCCAAGTTCCTAGACCAGATTTTCAATTCCCACTGTCCTTTTTTCCCTTTTTCCCTTTTTCCCTTTTTTCCTCCTTTTCCCTTTTTGTTGCTAAAGTTACACGGCCCACGCCTGGCCCAGCGCTGTTTGTATTCTCTGGGTTTTTTCCGCGATGGCTTGGTCTTTGCTGCATGTAAAGAGCTCAAGCCGAGCACAAAAACGCTTTGAAATACAGTTTGTTAATCTTACCATGTCTATAATACAATATTTTATATTTTAGGCTTATGCGAGATGGTCCACCTCACCTATTTATTGGAATATAATAAAAATTATGAAGTCACAGCTGGTTTTCAGGTTTTTTTTAATGAATAAAATGAAAAATAAATATTGATCTCAGATTTCAGACATATAGTATCGCACGGAAGCCGTGAAAAAAACAGTTTAGCAACCCAAGAGGAAAGTGAAGAGTGTTTGAATATGAAGAAAAACTGGTTACGACCACGTTTTAGGACACGGCTGGACAACATTGACCGTCAAACCACTTTTTATTTTTTTTTGTCAAAATTTGTGTAGTTTTGCGATAAACGACCGCGTTTTTCTTCGCTCATTCGTTCTATTTTTCTAAAATACGCCGAATCTATTGACGACCTTAGGGTCGCTGGAACTGAAAAATTTTGGATAAAATTGTATCTGTTGAACGTACAAAGTATTATATGTACATATATTATATAAAGTGAATCATCTGAACTTGCGGGAAACGTTCGAACTTGATATCGTAATTGTGATTTAGTACCTTTTTATGACTACCTCCTTCAAAAGCAACATATATTTTCAAGACGACCACTTCTACTCGTGAGGCCCTCCCCGCCCCTCCCCTCCCTAACGTCCACTGGACGTTTCGCGTTAACATTATGAGGGAGCCGCCCTTGCGGCACATCGCGTACTTTTGCCTCGAGGAATTTTTTACCAACCGCACGAAATGCACTAAACAACACATCGGGGGAAAACATTTTGAGAACATTGTCAATCTGTTAAAAATCTGACAGATCTCCCGTCTCCTTTACACAAATGTCTGTGGCTAGTCAGTAATTACAATATCCATCGGAACTTAATGTACGCCGGGCCGGGTACTGTGTCAGCCTCATCCTTTTCCTCGGAAACGGTCGAGAAAATATAAACATCTAACAAGCTGGCGAGCTACAGCTAGCTTCCGTCGATTGTAACGTTCATAAAATTTGTTTACCTCGATTATCGGAGGAAAGACTGCTCGCGGACCGCCATGTTTTCGCAGCAACTGAGACTTGATCGGTATGAAAAGCTCGCGAAACTCATCTGTTAGATAAAAGCCCATTAATAGAACCACGTATTATTAATAGACGCGATGAAATCTAACAAGTTCACTCGTGACTTTCCTGGCATGTAATCTTTCTTGATATATACGTTTGTTTTTTTTAGATTAGTTTTAAAAACCTGGCCTGAAGATCGGCCGAACCTAATTATAGCCTTATCTCACGAATTAGTCATGTGGAACAAATCCTTTGTTATTGCCCTCCAAGCCTCGTCACGGTGTCGAGGCTTGGAGGGCAATAACAAAGGATTTGTTCCACATGGTTGCTGCGTGAGATAAGTCTATTGGGCGAAGTTAAATTTACTGTTTCTTCAGTTGCTACAATTAGTCTGTCCAACTCAAAGACTGTCTTTTCTCCAAGTTGTCGCGCACTTGCCGTGTTTTTGTACCCAATATTTTTTAGCTTAAATCTGCAGTTATAAATTTAACTTCTTTGCCTCCCATTCCTGGGCCCCAAGGCCACTGACATGGATTCTCTTAATACTATGTATGCTTTGCAAATTAAGTGACACTTTAAAGCTAACAAAAGATGTCTCAGGACTTTGTTAAAAAGCAGTGTGAAAACCTTTTTCAGCGATGCTACACGCACAAGGTCCCCATCAATATAAAGGTAAAACTGCGGCAACAGTTAAGTATTGTAACCGTATTTCAGATAACAAAAAACGCGATGGTGTGTAAGTTGTAGGGTGGGAGGGAGGGGTCGGGAAAGTGCTGTACTCATCTCCCCTCTCGCCCGGGCGCCCAGTCTCGGGTTGTAAGATGTTACAAAAGCTCAGGCTAGATTGGATTAATTTACACCATGTAGTGTCGAACGCAGTCATTGACCCTATGTGCATGTGTCTACAGTGTTTCAGTAGTGAAATGTTTGAAAGATACGAAGCACATGTCAAGTCCACGCTGGCCCTGAAATGATACCTCGTTCCTCAAATATCTTGCATTTGATCTTCACCACAACCACACAAACTGTTGACTGAGCCGACACGCGAAGACGTGAGTGAGCTGAACAAACTGACAAGGACTCCGCTATGTCACTGTTTTATTTTCTTGTCCTACTTCATCTTGCTGCACATTACCCAATTTCAGGTGAGTCAGAAGTTTTTGACTGTTAAACCAGAATTTGCCTGTAGGCTGGAAGCAGCAAATGATATATACTGACAATGTATAAAATCTAAACAACCTTGTGACGGAATTTTAGCGGAAGATTAATCATCGTTGGCAAAGCTGTTAGCTGGGATTTCGGGCATGGATAAGCACTTATTAAAACCCAGGCGATTTTGTTGTCTTTAATTTGCCTTGCACAGGAGGCTAAAGCGAAAATCGGATTCAACACGGTTGTTGTGAACAAGAAAAAAAATCGAAGAAGAGTGAAGATCTTTGAGATTATGTCTCCATAATTTGATAATTTGACCTTTCATTGTTTTAATGTGCGGTTTGACGAGATTCGGCTTCTGTTTTTGCCATAGTTAACGAAAATTAATACGACTAAACCACAAAGTATTGAAAAACAATTATCTGTACCCTATAGAAATTCTAATTTGAGTTAACGACAATGTAATGACTTCACATGCTCGCCAGAGTTTATTTGTGGGAAGACAAATGGCAAGTGGCAGCCATATCAGTTAAGTTTTCTCTACTCGCCCTGATGTGAAAACAGGATGTTCATGCATACCTTCTTCATATCTCACTCTTGACTTTAACCAGACACCGCAGAACTCCTAATAGAGGCTAATCTCAACTGAATCAAGATTTAATTGCGCTTTCTGTAATCGCAGATCTCTCTATATAACGGATTCAACATACGTGCGTAGAGAGACAGTCGCTGTACATTTATATATTCCTTGACATTTTGAAAGAACTGATTGAAGGAACCGATAACAGTTGAAAGATGAAGAGAATAACAGTTTGCCGAATTTGTGTTCTCCACAAATCTGAGAAGCTTTATACAGCGGCCGCGAACACATGTCGAAACATTTTATAAAGTTATTATAACATACATCCAAACGAGGCTAATAAACATTAAATATAACTTGGAGTTCGTAATGAACAACTAGCGTTTCGAGAGAGAGGGGAACTGCTTTTGTAGACCCCGTGGAATCTACTTTTTCGAATTTAAGAACGTACGTCAGTAGTTTCCCTGAGCTGAGCAGAGCAGTCCTTATTTGACGTCATCATCTTTGACGTCACACACTTTTTAACGTAATGTTTTCACGTGTTGTGGGGTTTTAGGTTGCTCTTTACAACGACAATTTAATGAAAACTACTATGGTAAGTTTTTAAAGCTGTCACGAAAAATCAGTGGGAAAATTTGTTGATGAAGCCAGATTACTTTTCAAGCTAGATCAAAATCTTTTGCACAGAAGGTATAAGAGCGAATAGAAGTTGGCGACATTATATGGAGAGAAAAGGGAAGGAAAGGGATAGAAAGCAGCACCCAAAATGGGAAAAATTAGGATAGATGTAATAATAACAACAACAACAACAACAATAATAATAATAATAATAATAATAATAATAATAATAATAACTATAATAATAATAATAATAATAATAAATAATGGTAATAGCTTTTGTTAAAATATTCGAGATCAAATGCTTGAGCTTACTATAAAAAAAAACAGAGAATAACTGAAAATACATAATTCGTCTATTTCCAATGGAATCTAGGATAAAAACAACTTTGAAATAACCAACTTTCAAAGCTCTAGATTGTGATTTATCGATGTTACTTAATAAACCAAGCTGCACGCCCAATGTTTCAGTAGCCACATCTAAGTACGGACATCATGAGCAAGCTAAAAAATACGCGCAGATATTCTCTGAGGTAGTTTTTACATAGCCATTGTATTTACATGTAGCACTGATAACGTTAGCTTTTCATGAGTAGCTTACAATCAACTCATGATCATGCATCCGATGAAGTTGTCCGATTTCACTACAACGTCACAGTTTGTTTATATATTCTAAGTGCTAAATTAACGATCTTTGCTAACGTTTTCGATAACTTTGTGGAATACTGATCCACAACAGGACGCATGGTAACTCACTTTCAAAACACGTTTTGCCATGCATTGTGGGATTTAAGTAGGACGAAACAAAACAAAATGTAAGCAAACCATTTTTTGAAGCTTACAAATCATCGCGATAGGATTTTCCGATTGAACTTTTAACCAAATTGTTCTTGTGTTCATTTAAGCAATGTAACTAATTCGGACTTTCTCAATCGAAAAAAAGAGTGATTTTGTTTGTGATATTATGCACCTTGTGATGTCACAGTGACCAGGGCATTTATTAGGATTAGTATTAAAATGCATTCCGAAGAGCTTAACGCTAGGATATACTAGAAAGGAGGAGGAACTGGCTTATTGACCTTGCGTTTCATAATCATTACAAGTTCCTCCTTTGCATGCCATTGTAAGGTTGAGTGACATCTTATTCCGGTTCAAGCAGTTCATGTTTCCTTTGGCAGCAATTTTTAAATTAGCTCAACGGGGAAAACATGAGGATATAAACTTTTACTTTCTTGCACGTATACGTAACGGTCAAGCGCGGGCGCATTGGATGTGAGAGGAAGGGAGGGGTGGTAGGGGTTGTCGTTGTTGTTCGCGAACAACACGACTGAAACACGAATTGAAGTAAGTTTACGTCTTGTTGTTTACAATAACTCTAGTTTTCTGTTTTCTAATAAGAATCAATAGAGTCTGCGAAATATTACTTCTTTACTTTAATAACAATTTAAACCGTCCTTTTGAGTGCTTAAACCATATAGGGTTTAGAGTGTTTTAAACCATGAATTAAGTTAGCAAATACTATTACACGTCTCATGCATACTCATAAAGTTTACCACAGTATAATCAATGAGTCTTTTAAGTATTTATATAGCTTTTAAAAATACTTTTTAACTGAGTAACTTTTTCGTCATTACGTATGTGGACAAATAGTTTCTGTGATTTTGAGGTTCTAAATCTTGATTGATTCGACTTTTAATAATTATTGTTTGTCACTTAGAAAGCCCGCAAAAGCAACTGAAAACCAAACAGAACTTGCCTAATTCTCACCGTTTCCTGAGAAGCCAGCGTGCTTCCCCAACGGTTACTCAAGAATTGCGCCTCTCTCCCTCCCACTCCTCTCCCGTATAAAAACTCTCGAGCATTTACTTTACTCACGCTAACATCCACACTTCGGACGTTAACAGTTTTGGACACTTGTTTTGCATTTCGAACAAATTTCGGACAAAACTTCAGACATTTTGCCGTCACGTACCCAAAGAAAATTTACGCAAAGCATGAATTAGACTGGAGCAAAATCAGTGAAAATGATGTTTGTACTGTAACTCTTGCAGGAAATCACAAATTCTTATAGCAGAGCTTAGATCGAAGAGACGACTGCTGCAAAATGGTTTTGTCTATTTTTTGGCTTACACAAAAAAACCATTTTTTCAATCCAGTGCGAAAAAGAACGACATCTGAGCAACGTCCAGTCAAACATGGAGCTATATCACGAATATTAGCCGTGGATATTTGATCGCGTAGCCCAAGAAAGTAGGCCTTGGAGGATTGTGCTCCTAAAAGTGGCATATTATGCTACTAGCAGTGCTCGAAATTATGCTAAGTTATGCCAAAAATTATGCTCCTGATTTTCGAAATTATGCGCACAAAATGACTTAGATTCTGTACATAGAGGCGCGCAATAAGTGGACACCAAATTATGTTTTTCAAATAAAATGTTGTTATAAACTTATTTTTGTTTTATGGCCGAGTTTGTCTTGGTCCTCAGCTGTCTAAATTAGCTCCTCACATCTCTTAACCGTTTGAAAAAATGCCTTCAACAGCTTAATGATCACACTATATATTGACTGAACCAAAAAAATATATTTACTCTCTTGATCTAAACTAACTCAAACTATAAAGAACTACAACATTGAAAGCATCAATCCACGAAGTAAGCTCCCAATATTGCTAAAATTTGCTAATTATACCGTGGCAGTGCTCATTAAAAAAATAATTCTTTTTTTGCTCCAATTGTTCCAAAAATTATGCTAGCACAATCCGCCACGGCCTACAAGAAAGTACTTTAAGACTTATACTTTACTGTGAAATTTTGGACACTATTAGTAAAACTTCGAACGGTTCTATTTTTGGACACTTTTTTGTCTGAAATGCGAAGTTTGCATTTGATGTATTTATATATATATAGCGAGCTAAAACAAGTCCCAGCCAGAGCTGTAGACTGGCCTGGCGGAATGATCTTTCATCTTGATTTTCTTGACCTCCCTCAAGCTTGTAAGACGTGCACAATTACCTGTCGATCATTACTGTTGAAAATATTTTCTTAGTTTGGCCCCAAATGAACTGAGAAGCCGTCTGCCTTGTTGTCAACACCACGATGAAGAACGCAAATGTTTTTAAAGATTACATTCTTTCCGCTAATTAACTTCCCTATAAATTAATTGCTTAGAGCAAGTCGTAATCAGTTGTGTGTAAGTCAATGACTGCGTATTAGTGTAACTGATCTCGTTTTATGAAGTAGTATCTAATAAAATAACGGACCATTTGATATCGTGGGGTAGGGAGGGAGGGGGGATGGAAAGGGGGAAAATTTAAAAATCATTCTTCCACTCCATCGACACCCATGCAGCTCCTTCTCACCCCCTCCCCCCTCTCCCACCCCCACCCCTTACTCCATCTCTGTCCCAATCCCCTCGAAATCAAAAGCATGGCCGGCCCTCAAAAATCAACATTTTTCTCAAATAAAGACATCTCGTTTTCTTCAGATAACTGTTTAGTTTGCACGTCTCTGGTGATAGGTCATCTCGACAGGCTAAACCATTTGGGCAGGACAAATTATGAGAGTGGATAACTACGCTAAGCCGATTTCAACGTTTGAACTCTTACAAGTTACGGAGTTCAATTTAAAACTCGGCCGTGCATAAACGATCTGGGATCTGGGCTTAGAGCCTGTCGCAGGCCTGAGTATCCCAAGCCAGCGTGCAAAAGTTTTTTTTTAGTATGTTAGCCGCTAAAACTGGTTCATTTTAATGTTTACTTTACCGACAGTATCTCTCCGTTTGAGATTTTTTCAATGTTTAGAATTTTTTCTACTCTTCGTGAAAATGATTTTGTTGCATGAAACAACGGATAAAACATTCTTGTTTTTTTATAACAACTATAAAAACAACCTCATTTAAGTTTATTTTAATTATCTCATCATTAGTGGCTTCCGATGGACACCAAGCCATTTTTGTAGCACAGTTTTTAAAAACTTTTTTATAACTATGCGAGGTTGACAAACCGGCAGCCGAAGAGCTTAATTTTTTTCTTGAGAGAAAGTTCTAATAAATGACATGATCGAGCTTAGATTGAGTTTTCGGTTTAAGATGTAACATTTAAAATCTTATACATTTTGAAATTGGAAACTTCAGTGAAACCATTAATCGTTATTACAAAATCGTAAAACAGCAGAAACTTCGGTCAAAACAGTCTCGCGTAGAATTTCCTTAGAAGACCGAAAAAGTTTATAGACGTTCTTTTTAAAAGTATGAAATAAAGAGTGTGTTTTAATTTAGAACATAGCTGGCAAATTCTCACGTGTTTTTTGTACAACGCGAGCATCCCTATACATCTAAAAGACGATTTCCAAGTGGAAAACAAATTAATAAGTGGTTGTGAGTATGAGAAAATGGAAGCGTGGCTATCGAATATTGCTATAGAAATGAACTAGAAAGTACCACAACAGACAGGTCGGTGAACAGTAGTAGCGCACTTTTTTTTTATAGAATCTGAATAAAGTAGAATGTTCTAAAAGGAATGGTCCATGCTTAGCAAGCGTCCATCGAACTACTGTCGGATGTACTTTGGAAGTTGGGAGAGCACTCGAGATATTTCACTGCTCCACCAGATGCATGCCGCATAAAGGCTTCTCTCATACTCTCCAAACTTCCTGCATGAATCCATAACTCGACAGATGCGCGCCAAGCACACTGTGCGAGCAGAGAGATCACCACGCGCCAGTTGCGTGTCAACGGTTGTCAGACCATATTTGAAAATATCGAGCCCACCACCTTAAAAATTGTTAGGTCACTGGGCATCGTCACTGAAGATGTGCTGTTGTAGATACATACGCGCCTTTACTGAATTACTCTCGAAATCAATCGTCAAAACCTTTACGGAAATGCTAAACTATTTATTTTTGAATGTATAAAAGAAAAACTAAACATGAATAAACAAAGCATCTTTTGTTCAATTTTTGTCAAGAAGTGCATTAAACGTGAACATGCTATACGGTTTTCACTTAACGTAACATTTTATGTTGCAGCTCAATTACAAAACAAACTGATCCAGCCTGGATGGAGAGCAACGCTTCTTCGATGTTTTCTTGTAAAGAAACCTTTACCTCATTAAGCTTGAATGGTACGATGCGGTAGTGGACTGAACGTGTCATAACGACAAGATACAGCGACGAAGAAGGTTTAAATTCTGACATCATTTTTTGCGCTTTCGCTCTATCACCGGGTAAATTTACCAGTCCTTCAAATTCCAGTCATTCACAAGGTTTATCCTGGCTAAACAGCTGTTGATGGCGGGTCATGTCTTTGATTAATTACTCTAAGGGCTATAAATCTTTGAAAAAAAATCAAACTTGCTTGGGTGATTTTTCATTCGTTTGCACCACGTTGATTCAGCACTCAACAGTCATAACCCGTTAACAGGAGAATTCGAGAGAGAAAACCCCATTTATTCACTTCCTGTCTTCACGCACTTATAAAAACAGAAGAGTAAACCATAAGACACAACTTTTGAACAGCGAGAAATAATGTTGTGATATTTCTCGTCTTTCCACGTGCATACGCATACGCATACGCATGCGCACGCCATCCGCGTCACTCACCTGGTGCCCAGATGTTGGAAAACGCGAGTGTCTTCATTGATATTTTTGTATAAGCACTGGACATATTTTCAAGTTGATCTGTTGCAGAGTTGCATAAAATTTAGGGCTGATCTGAAACGTTGGTTCAAAACACCCTTAAGTTAAATATTGTTTGTTTTTACTTTTATTTTAAATTTTTATAATAAAGTTTTGTCGTGAAACAACAATTACATTACACTGCAACTTTGTCCTCGCAGACAATGAGTGATCCTATATAATCGAGCGTGACCTACCAGTGCCAAAGCCGTCCTGAATTTCATTGATAAGTAAAACCTTAATTCTCAAATTCTGTTCAGTGCGTATCGTTCCAGTATTTTAGCAACAAGTTGGAGAACGCAAACGGGTCAATAATTTTCTGC
>JAOBYE010152998.1:0-13642 GCA_025403585.1 Parazoanthus swiftii | reverse complement strand
CTGCATAATGGTTTAGTACACTTTTATACGAAATTATAGAATTCACAGTAATTCATAGTTTTATAGTACTAATTTATTATTATCGTTATTATTATTATTGTTATTATTATTGTTGTTATTATTGGTATTATTGTTATTATTATTATTATTATTATTATTATTATTATTATTATTATTATTATTATTATTACCAAACATAAAAACGTCTCGCTGCAACGACAACTATATATGGCTATACCTTCACATCCCTTGGCGGAGTCAGTGCCCAGTTTCCAGGATCCTGCCCGGCAAGTGTCACACCTTCGACCTTCGACTTGTTCCTTACAAGGACACTGACCCGTGATACGGTCACAAACTAAATTCGCTAAACTCCCTTCTGTGCTACACTGACACTCTGCAACATCAGACCATGAATAAAATTTACTTTCTGTGTGTAACTCCATAGCTTTTAACAAATATTCAAAATGAAATAATCCCATGCAGATGAAATTTCAAAACGATGAAGCTACTAGAACTTTAAAGAGAGGTGTCGACGAAACCTGGACCGGTTCCATCTGAGCGTTCAGGCCTTTTACTTGAGGTGGGGGGGGGGCGTTTATTATAGCTAGATCCCTGTATGGTCTGGTACTCGGAGGGGGTTTGAAGTGATCTCTGTAAGGCAGTTCTTCTGGTGAAAACAATAATAACAACAGCAACAACTTATGACTGATTCATTACAAAATCCCTCTGATCTTCCCAGTCACAATTAGACTTTTAAAAAAAGATGTTGTTTCACATTCAGAGACAGTTCTTCTGGTAGTTCATGGTAATGACATGTACAGTTGAAGTGACGGTGATAGTAACAGTGACAGTAACAGTGACAGGAACGGTGTGGAGGCGGTGACACTTTTTGTGTCCGTGACATTGATAGTAACAGTGACAGAACCGGTGATAGAAACGGTGTGGAGGGGGTGACACTCATTGACAGTGACGGTAGCAGTGATGGTGACGGTGACTGAGACCCTGACAGCAACGGCGATGGTGACGGCGACAGTCACCGTATAGTAACAGTAACAGTAACAGCGATGGTGACAATGAAAAGGACAAGGACAGTGACAGTGACTGAAACAGTGACATTAACAGTAAAATTGAAAAGGTTAAAGATAAGGAAAGTGGCAGTAACAGTGATAGCAACGGTTACCTTTTGAATGTTAAGGACAAGGACAGTAACAGTAAAGGCAACAGTGAAAGTTACAATTACGCATACAATGACGTAGAAGACGATCACATTGACATCATGAAGCCATCCAAGTAACGATGGATATGTTCCAGACTCAACCCCTATATAAAGTTAATGTCTTACCGATGCAGGCGTCAGGGTGGTTGAACGGAACACTGGAGTTGTAGTAGTAGTTAGGTTTGCAGAGGTGACACCTCTCACCAGTTGTGTTGTGGGTACAATTCATACAAACGCCTTTTGTCTCGTCATCCCTGAACCGACACTTGTCAGTGTGACCATTGCAGTCGCATTCTGTGACAAAATACAAGACAAGGCTAAAGCTTCTTTCTTCGCTTTTAAATCTTTTATGAATGCAATACAGTTAAACGCTCACACAAGAGGGGCGTAAAATGAAATAAACTTTAAAAACGTGTTTACTAATATGCGGATATGTCTTCTTGACTTTTAGAAGGGATTTGATCGCATTAAAATGGGGGTATAGGTACATCCCGCCTTATCAACTGGATTGCCAACTTCTTGACTCGCGATGCAGAAGACTCGCGTTGGACCCCTACTATCATGGTAAACGACTTGGGAAGGTCTAGCACTGTCATGAAGTTTGTAGACACTAGATGATTCTACCACTTTGGAGGTTATAGCAAGGAATACCCCTTCACGTGCCCTCCCGGTTACAAAAGAGAAGTGCCATCGATACTGCTACAGTCGTATCTGTCTATCGCACCTTTACAAGACCCATACGTGAATACGCTTGTTAGTTGTGAAACGGCCGGCGAAGCTGGAGCAGCTTGTGTAAACATTTTGTGTCAATGAAGCCAACTTCAAATATGGATCAATACTTTTTACGAGTTCAAATTTCTGTATACATTGTGATATCTGTGTTGATCGAACGCCTATGACATTAGAAGGAATCAGTTTGGTTACTTTTCTAATCTCACCGTGGCAGGCGGGTGTCCCGGATGTCTTGTTGTACCGATAGTCAGGTCTGCAGATGGAGCATGAACGACCAACAGCATTGTGCTTACAGTCACACTGTCCCCCATACTTGGTACACTTGTTATTTCTGGACCCGCGTGGATCACAAGAGCAAGCTGGAGCAATTTGAAGAAATTGACTGTGAGTTGTTTTAGGAGAACTCGTAGGATTATCGCAATTAGTTTATGAAAAACATATTTTCTTTTATCATGAAAATTTCAACATCTGCTACAAGTTGTAACAAACTGCATAGTTATAAAAAGTTACAACACCAAAAAACGACGGAGATGAATATTTGATTTTTTAAAAAATTTGGAGAATACGAGAAAATGTGCAGAAAAAATAGTATCAGTATCTTTGGGGATCTCTTAAGAACTTTTTCTGTTCTTGGTACAACCTGGACGTCGATTGAGCATCTAGCATGCATGCTTATTTGTGGTGACCTTTCATGTAGAGTATAACAGACATGCACTTTCATATCTTGATTGAAGTACAAAACGTGAATTCAGAGCCTTCATTGCAGGCCCTCAAGCAAGGAAAATTAACTGTCTCAAGTTATTAGCACTCGAAATACTTACATTTTGCCTCGTATAAATATGCAAAAATTGGTGAAAGAACTTGAGTGCCAACCCCTGAGGAAGCAGTCCAGGTCCTGATTGAGAATGCAGCCTGGTAGTACTTTGTCATCATCTGTTTCTGAGCCGACGAAGCCTTCTGGTACGGGGGGTAGTAGGTTACTGTTGGCAGTATGACCAGCTGGAGTAAAGACGAAATTCGACTTATAACTAGTTTACATACACTTAATATTATCGTTGACTAAGAATCAAAATGTCTCTTTCCTTCTCTTACCGTGCCGTACCTATTTTTTTTGGGGGGGGGAGGGGGACGAATCGGCCCACCCCCTTTTATTTTCTTACTATAAGTAGCTGGCAACCTGCAAACTTGCGATGTAATTGTTTAGATAATAGTACCTGTTGACAACAAGTTAATAGCGTTATGACGTAGTTTTGACGTCTCAATTTTTCGACGTTTAGTTCATGGCCGCTGTGCTAGCTCGTATGACATGAACAAGAAAGGGATAGACCGGCAAATAACAGTCCAACTTATAATGATCAGACGAACTCTTTTTGACAAAAACGGACTGAACAAGACTGATAAGCTTAAACCAACCATGTTAAATAAAAATTAAACTCAGGCTTCACTTACTGTTTCAGATTTCTACTAATTATTAAGACTAGAGCCAAAGGTCCAACTTACTGAGTCGATTACAATCTCCCTTTCCGAATTATCTGCACTGTCTCGTGGTATCTCCACCGTAGCTTCGTACATTCCCTCCAACATACAACGGTTTCCAAACAACAAGTGATCGGACTCGGCTGAAGCGTTAGAAACAAATATTTGCGGCTCATTGGATGTGTGGTTTGTTACCCCATCACAGGAAAACCTTTTGAAGTATGTGCGAAGCAAGACCACTAGTTTAATGGTGCTCCAGGAATAACTTGTCTGAAGAAATAAAGTGTAGTAACATTTTACCGTATATATTAGAAAAGAGCACCACTGAAATGTCCGTCGCTTCCGTGGGTCTTATGGGTCATTGAGTTATGGGTCATGAGCCAATACATGAAGTTTCACAACTCCTTTTCTCTAACGATGAGATTTTGATATGTGACCAATGTTACAAATCTCAATTTATCGGACGTCAGAAGCAACGAACAGTATACCTTAACCCTGGCCTTGACCCTAACTAGCAAAGGAGTGGAAAGTCATTAAAGGGTGAAGACCAAAACTAAGACAAAAATCTAACCAACCTAATCCATGTTGCTGATTCAGTATAAAGCTGCCGTATTTCCATCTTGTAGCTTTAATCCAAAATACATACATACATATATGCAGACGCATTATTCAAGACGAAGCACAACTTACCCTGTAGCGAAGCACAAAGGTGTAATCTCCAGTTTTTGGCAGGCTTACAAGAAACCGTAGTTTTGTAGACTCAAACCTGGTCGGTCCTCCGCTCAGTGTAAGTCCCATAGCGAATGTGCCTCCGTCTACAGGCCCAGAAACTAAAGTGTAGTTGATCATCTTTTCTTGTGGCTGAAATTGGTTTATTTATCAGGTAAAAAAACAACGTTTGAGATTCAAATATACGAAAAGAGATTGGGAATATTTTAGTGATTCCACTTCCATGTTGTTAGGGCCTCAGTTTAATCATTTCAGAGATATTAAAACAAATAAATAAATGTATTAATAGTATTGATAAATAGCAATAAAAATAGTAGCAATAACAGCTTCAAATTCAAATAATAATAACAGCAATAATAACTTTAAATTCTTACGTAAATAACGTAGGTTTAAAGTAGATTCAATGAAGCTTGTTGTTATTACTTTTACTATCACTATTTTAAAATGCTGTAACTTTACTTGTGTGTCAAGCGGCAACTAGCAGAGGGAAAGCCCTTCAAACACGGACTAACAATAATGATAATAAGAGGGAAAATAGGTATATTCTTGATAGGTTAATTAGAGTAATATTGTAATAAAGCAATTAATAAGTTGATAATACATGAAGCTTTACAAATAGTGCGGAATAAAAAAACTTTTGTCTACTTCTCAGCAGGGGTAATATAGTTTTAGGCAAATTAAAGCCGCCGGAAAAGCTAAAGAGGGTCAATTTGCTTCTAAACAATAATTTCATTTTTTTTTGTCAATTTTGTCTATTTTTGGAAAAAGAAAGTTTCAGATCGTCGAAACAAACCGGTATCCGATACACATTTCTAAACACTAATATTCCAAAAACCCAAGGAGGCATAAGCCTGTTTGAGTAAGTCCGCGAAGTTAAATAGGAGGAAGGTTGTTTGAAGTACCCACAACATTTCAAAAATTCAGAACTTAAAATGACTAATAAATGACAAATAAAACAAAAAGGATAACGTCATTATGTTATTCTCGAAGAAACTGGAAAAATATTCTGAATGAGAAGGGGATCGTAGTACCCTCATATGCCTTTACGTGTTAAATAATAACATAGCAGTCGGATTATATAAATTTATGAACAGCCAGGCTTCAGTTGCATGTGCATCAGCTTTTATCATTCTTTTTTTAAAAACACGCTTATCGCTTCAGGAATTTTGAGGGTAGAGAACACTAACAAACAAGTTAAGCTTGGCAGTTGGGGACAGATAAGGGTTAATTTAATTTTTAAACTCGCTT
Source organism: Parazoanthus swiftii (assembly GCA_025403585.1). Taxonomy (NCBI): domain Eukaryota; kingdom Metazoa; phylum Cnidaria; class Anthozoa; order Zoantharia; family Parazoanthidae; genus Parazoanthus; species Parazoanthus swiftii. The sequence continues at coordinate 8,241 of JAOBYE010152998.1, read as the reverse complement.
TGTCTCGCACATTACTTCCATAAAGTTCCTCGCGGACTAAGATTAGTTTTTCTTTTTATAGAGCGTTTCAACTTATCCAGTCTAGTTTAATTACTAATGAAGCATGAATGCCAGGTTTCCACAAAAGCACGGCAGTTGTATTTATTGCAACATATACAAGTTATATGTGGTACTTACAGGCGAGAGAATAGCATCTTCTGCCATGTGTACCATGACTTCAACGCTTGGAATGTAGTATCCGATCTCGATCTGCTCACATTTGGAACCAGAAAATCTCGGTCGGCAGTCACAATTTCCCTTAGCATTACAAGCGATGTTTACTGACCCAATGTTATCACAGGCACACTCGGTGAGAACGAGGCCAATCTGAACAGAAAGGCCTGCCAAAGCAATCATCAAACTTATACACAAGGTTTCTGTCGAGGACTCCATCAAGAACAGTTCAATAATCGCGAATCTTTGCTGCAACTTGTTTTCTACAAGTTAAATTAACAGACAGGTCAAATGCTGTAAGTATCTTGCCAAGTGCTTTCTCATCCTGCGTAAAGTGTATGTACATATGAAAACGTTAAAGAAATAGATAAATAGTAACAAAATAATATTTTTTTAGAAAGCGAAGTGGGTTGTTTTTAGATGCTGTAGGGAATGACAAGAAAAAAATCGGCTAGGTTTTCTTGACTCATTATGATTAGTGCTAAGATTAGGGTTAAGTTTAGGGTTTAGGGTACAGAGTTAGGGTATTATTGAGATAATTAAGAGTAATATATAATATCCAATGATCGTTTTTGTAACACTGGTTACTTATGTGACCACTCAATTTAAACTAAAGAAATTTTGGACTTTTATTCATGGACTTATAAAACTAATCAAATCGACGACCTCGCGACCTTGATGCAACTTTATACGTTAGGTTATCAACTGCAAAAATTTTTTCTATCCAAAAATTATTGTATGCAAATTAACCCTCCTTTCATGAAAAACAGACTTCTTTTTCTAAAAGGGGAGAAAAAAAACACTTGCAAAAAAAAGTAGCATTTATCATGTATTTTTATTGGATAAACTTTTTTTTTAAAAAAATCCAGCTCTTTTCAAACTATTAGAAATAGTTTATCCTTTTTTCTTAGCTCTGCTTTTTTAACCCTTTCAAATGTAGCACCCCTCCTGTCCCCTCTGTGTCGCATATATGGGCAACTGTCTAATTTGTATTAAATGTTAAATAATTCAACGTTATAAATGATCCCAACAGCCTAAAGCTACTTTATGACAATGGTTTCTTTAAACCCACACAGCTTTGAACTAAGCGTAACAACCCGTTCTTTCATAAATTTTGAAAACTGTAAGTTACCACTTCAGTCAGTGATGAAAATATTACCTACTTATGGTGCCTTGGCAAGGAGTAATGGTGTTGTTTTAAAATGTTTCACCTAAACCTCTCCGCGTAGCCTCCATCAAGGATATAAATTATAATATTGGTGTTTCGTATTTTCAATGTGCAAGACCACTCATCCTTAAAACTACACCAACTCACTCAAGTGAATTAACTCCTTTTGTTTATATTGTATTTTTGTGCAACATTAAGAACGGAATAACTAATAGTTTGTACAAATTTACCCTTCAATGTAGTATGCAGTTAATCTATCATAAGTAAACATAACTCCCGCGAACAAGATTCGTAAATCGACAGCAATTTGCGTCGACAGTCGTTAGTGGGGTGACAGTATTACGCGAATGCGAGAGCACGAAAACCGCTTAGACAGTAAGGTTCAATACACGATACACATACATTGCATAAAAACCGGATCGCCTACATTATTACTTGTTGTCAGACGTTAGTGATAGTTTGTGAATAACGTATGTAGAAGCATAGATGTAGCTTAAGAACAAAATTCAGAAGCTTCAATAAAGTTAAGGCGAAAATGATCAAAACAGCGTTGTTATCGTATTGCTTTGCTGTGGAATAGTTCGAGCAAATGAAAACCTGTCATTAAAATAAATACAAAAAATATGTACTAGTCGGGCTCAGGCACATGGAAATAAAACTTAAACTTACCTGAGATGTTCGTGATTCAAGCTTTAGGGCAGCGTTCTTAAACTTGCTACAAATATGTTGCGTTTCTTTGTTTTAGTTGTTTGTACGATTCTCACTCATAGTGCATATTAGTTTTCCGTTCCAATTGGGTGATTATTTTGTCATTGCCCTCACAATACCAAAGATAAATCCTAACAAAAGCGGTCAAAAAAAAGCAATTTTCAAAATATTAACTCCACTACACAACTGATAAGTGCAAAAGATGTCCTACCAGGTTTGTTTTCAAAGGTGCTGGTCAAGTATACGAAGGCCTTACACTCGTACAATATTTCGAACACAAACATAACCAAGTAGCCAATGGTGACTATTGTACTGTCGGATACCGACGAAAAACCAAAAACCCCTTGTGAAAATAGAAACCGCAATGCAGTATCTAATAATTCATCTGGTGTCTAGAGGATATAAGCTATCGGGATTGTCGAAGTTTTTCAAGTATCTTTTTAATTTTTTTTGGTGTTATTAGTTCTTGCGTTCCATTTGGTTTGCGCTTGAATTTGTAAACTAGCGCAGTAGTAAGAGCATCGGATTTGAATCATTAGCGCCCAAGTTCGATTTCCGTTAGGTTCCCCACTCAAGTAAAATTTTAAAAAAAGGATTAAAAACGTCATTTCGGGGAGAGGGTATCTTTCACATACTATTTCTAAATGGAAAAACCCTCGGGGACATAATTTTTATGCTATGACATATTTATATTCCGAACGGCAGCATGCTCGTGAGAAGGTGATAAGCTTGATAAAATATTGCCTTTGATTTATTTTTTTATCAATTTTGGCAATTTACCGGTGCCCGAGCTCATAAAAAAAGGCCTGAGAAAGTTTAGTCCTGTTTATTGGCACTATGAAAATGACATAAATGTTGGTAATATGTTTTTCGCAACCAACGGTTTATTTTTCACAGACAAGGGGCCAGTTCAGCCCAGGCTGCACTCTCCATTCTGAAAGTTTAACTGAAAGTCAAAAGTGTGTGGGCAGGTCTTTGTGCAGAATGCAAACTTGAATGGAAACTTATATTATACTTAAATTATATAAACATTGGAATTCCCATGATGCAATGGGTCAGAACTGTGCATCGTGGCCGATTCATCGAAGTTTCCTATAAAAAATCAGCTAGTCTAGCTCATTTTTAACGACTTCTTTAAAACCAACTTAGTATTGTGGAAGGAAAAGGGTTGTTTTCTAGTAAAATGTTTTTGCTCTGGACTAAACGAGAAAGTATCAGGAAAGGGTTTTAAAGAACTTGTTTGTCAGTAAATTAATTTTTTGTCCTACTCCTAGCGTGTGCTGAGGGATATTGCTTTATCATCTTGCAAATGGACGTTTCTGGTGTGTTATCATGGTTTGGTATGTCACATACATATTTTGAAAGATCATCATTTGCTGCCAATGTTCCCCGATACAAAAAGGAAGGTCTGTCAGCTACTTGACAGCCCGAAAACAAAGCAAAACGATTCAAATTCAAACGTATGATCATCAGTTACTTCTTCGTTCTCGTTGTCATATGCACTTCCTTGAAAAAATGACATTGGGACTTCAGACATTCCACTGTGCCTCACTTGGTGTATTAAAACCTTGGTAAAATTAACAAACAAAACTCAGCTCAAACAAAAAGTGTCGCTTAATATGCTCTTTAACTTTGTCAAACTTTTCTTCAGCTGTCGTCTCGACTCAGTGCATACTGAAAACATGCGAACCAATGAGCTTGCGAAATTCACCACTACTATGCGATTCTATAAAAAATCAGAATCGATATAGCCAATAAATATGAAAAAAACAATCTACCAAATGACTGCCGGACATTTTGCAGATGCCTTTCGTAATACTGTGCAAATTGCTGCGAACAAATGAGATCGAAGCAACAATGAAACAATGCTAAATCAATTTGTAAATACTATTTTGATTGTGGGGTCGTGCGTGTGGAGTAACCTACAGAACAGAACATAAAGTCCACGATATTCTACGGTAGGTTTTACATATAAGTCACCCCTTCGATAATCTTTAGTTATGGTCCTGGTTATCTTTTTATTTAAAAAATGTCCTAGTTGCCGCAAATAGCAGGCCTAGATTAATTCAGGAATTATCGGTGTAACATGCCGATAGTCAAAATTTAGCAACATTGCAGTGCTTGTATTCTATTGTACTGTATGTCTGAGTGCCCACAAATGTTATCTCAAATAGCAGTGTTCAAACACATGAATAACAGTTTCAAGCCTTAGTGTACACCTCTCACACCTAGTCTTAGAAACAAATAAGGGACACTGCTCGGTTCGTTTTTTCTTTTCAGATTTTCGCAAATACTTTGACCTTGTTGACCATTGCATATTAATTGGAAAACTTTGCAAATTTAACATCCATAGTTGCCTTGTAAGGTGGGTGGCATCCTTCTTGCAAGGTAGATCCCAGTTCACCCGTATCGGTAACGCACGCTCGACCTCGAACGTCCTACGTGATGAAATACCACAGGGAACAAAATTTGGGGCCTCTTTTTTGCCGTTACGGTTATCGACTTTTTGTCTAGCTGGAGACCAAGAGCAAAATTTGTCGACGATTTAAACGCCTAAGAAATCATCCCCAGGAACTCTCCATCTATCATGAAATTTATCGACGACTCAAAGATTTGCCAATTAGGAACAACATGTGCTTGAACCTGCCAAAATGCAAGTCAGATAGCCGAACTCCTGCAATACAACAGCTGTGAATTGAGTCCTATCGTAACTGGAGGCTCTACTGTAGAACAGGTTTCATCCTTTAAGCTACTTGGTATATTCGTCTCTGAAGATCTAATTTGGAATGTACACTGCGATTACAATATATTAAAGAAAACCAACAAGCGGCTGTACATCCTGTGGCAGCTCGTGAAGTGTGGCCTGCCCCGTACAGATATTGTGTTGGTCTACTGTACCGTAATTAGACCAGTCAGATCGAATACGCATCTGTCATACTCTCATACTTACCATTGTACTGGCTTATTGAGAAAACCCCAAAACGAGCCGTGAAGGCAGTTTGGTCAGGTACCACCAACAGTGAAGCTTAAGAGAACGCAAAGATCTTGAGCCTCACCAATCGTCGTGTGTTGGCGTGCGTGGAATTTGTTTAAAGAATGAGAGAGGGTAACCCGAACTTCCTCCTAATCCACGACCGCGATATGAGCTGCAGCCGGAAAAGCAAAGCCACTCTAAATCTGTCCAAACAAATCGTTTCTCGAACTTTGTAACCGTTATAATACCTGTCCTTTTCTAAGGTGGAATGTTGTAGCTTGTCCTTGTGTAATTTTTGTAATTATCTTCTGCGCACCTAACCTGTAATTCACGGTTTTAACTGTGAAAGGCGTAAATAAACCATTATCATTATCATTATCATTATCATTGTCATTGTCATTGTCATTGTCATTGTCAATGTCATTGTCATTGTCATTGTCATTGTCATTGTCATTGTCATTGTCATTGTCATTGTCATTGTCATTGTCATTGTCATTATCATTATCATTATCATTATTATTGTTATTATTATTATTATTATTATTATTATTAAATCGAAATTTTGATCCAGATTGAGCGTTCGAAATTGCAGAGATAGTCTTTTAAGCTGTTATTTTTTTCAGAGAGACTATTACACATAACTATATTGTTTCTCCAAATATCAGTGTTGTCTCAAGTCTGAAGGCTAGTTTAGTAGCGTTAACTTTGGAGTTTGCATGCGAACTTTGTTGTAACTTTCAACTGCATACGGTTTTATTTCAGTTATTCAGTGTTTTATTTCTACTGTATTTTTTGAATGGACGTTCATTCAAGGACTTCCTGTAACAAGTTTCTACCATTTGTGGTTCACGTTCAGCGACAGTTTAACGTTGTTGCTCTCCCTTTTAGAAGTCTAGGAGAAAAACAAATACTGTATTAACAAACTATTAATAAAGCATAGCTAGATGCATAATATATAGAAAATAGAACATCAGAGTGCAATTACTTTAGATGAATGGTGGTGAAGGAATTGAAGAGGAATCAGTAGAGTAAAGAGGAGACAAACAAGGAATGTGGTTTGGAGTGGAGTCGGAATATAAATAAGGAATGGTTTAGACTGAGGTCTGGAATTGAATGTGAAGTGAGTTAGAATTGAAAGGAGTGCAACAAAATGAAATTACAGGTAAAGGCGTAACAACAACAATAACAAAAACAACCTTATTTGTACCTTAACGATTATGTACAAAAAATACTCACGATATTTAGAAAGAATAAACAGTGAAGGAAGAGTTACATGTACCTTTCTGATTCAGAAATATATGAGAGATTTGAAAGATATAACTGATTTATATACAAAGTAACCAGATGCAGGCTTCGCAGGTCGGGCAGCTTAATCATAATATTGGCGTAATGATTGCTAAAAGGTGTTCGGAAGGAAATGGAAGCGGTTAATCGACCGACCTGTTCTACATGTAGAGCAGATTATACGCCGAAAGCAAAGAAAAGAGGTTCAATAAAACTGCGAGAAGTAGAGAAAACCACATCGAATGCCTGGGTGGAGCCGAGCAAATAGAGTACTATGGTTTCAGAAGGAATTGGTCTTGATAAAATTAAGTAAGTAAATCAATAAATCACACGTTGAACGTTTGCAGATGCAGAGCGGACCGGAGGGAGTGACATCTCGAAGCTGGGAGGGAGGGAGGGTCTGGAAGGGACTTAGCGAAATTTTCAAAACTCTGCACTAATGAACCCCCATCCCTTCCACCCCCAATCTCAATGTAGCTCCGCGGTCCCCGGACATTATTACAAGGAGGAGACGATTGGAAGAAAAATTAAGCGTTGAATGTTCGAAATACCCACCTAAACTGCACTCTACGTTTTCAGGCCAGTCACACGTTTTCAAACTTGGGTTAAATAAAGTGTTTCTGGGACATTTCATGTGAAATGTTTGTCCATTGGAGCATTGAATAAAGCCTGCGCACGTGGCTGGGTCCGCGTAAAGACCACTCTCCTGGTTTTCACAGAATTCTAAGACAGACGAGAAAGCACATATTGTATCCAAATCATTATGGTATGTAACTTGAAAAAGAATATTCAGTTAACTAGCATTTGCAAAAGTATTAAACGGTACATGTAGTAAGACACTGGTATGTTGTACAAAACGCTTCTGCAATTCTAAAATTCAATTTGCATCTTGCAGCATTATCCATCAAAATGCCTTAGTTAACCAAACGTACCAGTTTCACAATGGCTGCCGGAATTTCCAAGTTTGCAGGAACACGTGTAGCTGTTCACCCCGTCAATACATGTGCCACCATTTTGACACAGGTTCGGAGAACAGTCATCAATGTCTGCACAAAGAGATCAGTTACATTAACAGCAATCATGCTAGGGTGATATAATAATAAAAGTAATGAGAAAAATTTCATAGAAATATGTATTTTTTAGCAAATGACAACCATAAATAATCTGCTGTACGTCAAGTCAGTTGTCGCACGCTTGCATGACAGCTATTTTAAAAACCCTTAGAACCTTTAATTTATTGCTGTGTCTAAGTCCTCGACTAATTTACAGCTGTACGAGATCGCAGTTGCTTTTAAGCTCTTTAAACTAGCTTTTAGCTAAAATAGATACCCCTGTATAAATACTGTATTAAATAAATAAACAAATCTTAAGATAGATATACGCATGTTTCGATCAATGTGGTCGTTGTCGGAAAGACTAACTATGACTGACATGCTAGGATGATCAGATTTCGAACCAAGTTGGCATTTTTTTCTTACTTTAAAATTTCACTAATTAACATAGACAACAGACCTAGCGAGATCTACAGTTGACTCGATAACTCAAACCCTCGATAAACCAAACTAAATTCGCTTTCACTCAAGATGACATTTTCTCACTTATCTATTCCTGATAGCTCGAATCTTTCAATCTCTCCCTAGATAGAAATTTCGAGTTATCGGGAGTCATCTGTACTGCTTTATCACGAATGTTTAACATGTCAATGTTCAGTCCGTTATTTCAAACTTAACAAGGCGTTCAAAACATAACCGAACTGACGTAGCTGGAACGTTTTTCTATGATGATTATAAACGGTGAGAAAAAGAACAACCGGTTCATTGTATTTGTATTTGTATTTGTATTTGTAAGCAGTATTTATACAGGACCATCCAGTTTAGCATTGCTAGTTTAAATG
>JAOBYE010152887.1:0-18421 GCA_025403585.1 Parazoanthus swiftii | reverse complement strand
CTTATTCTTATTCTTATTCTTATTCTTATTCTTATTCTTATTCTTATTCTTATTCTTATTCTTATTCTTATTATTCTAGGCTTCGATTGCAACAGCACAGAATTCGGCTGCTGTTGGGACCAAATCACCCAAGCAGAGGGTCCCAGCGGAGAAGGATGCCCTGGTAGGTTTTGTGGTTTAGTTTCAAGTTATAACAAGTAACATCGATGCATTGTACCTTGGTAGAGTGTTTTATCTAAGAACATTGAGGTTGAAAAACTTCAAGAACATTCTACAGAAATAAGTGAAGTAAGGTTTCTCTATACTTTATATCTATGTATTTTAAAATGACAGAATAGGAGAGTTCAAGCTTTTTCTAAACTCTGAAACTTGAATGGAACTGAAAGGCTATCAACACTGCTGCAAGCGAAGTTCCCCAAAAAATTGTCTGTACTTTGCAAAAACTAAAACTTCCTTGTCGATCGATTGAACCAGGAAGAATAGCGCTCGATCGCGTGTAAACAAGACGCAGAACGAACAATAAAATTAAGTTAAGTTTTTACCAATTTATAGGACAGATACATGTACAAGTTCTCCGGGAGAAGGATTGAGATAACGGTTTTTTTATTATTTTTAGTGTCCACAGTGGTTTGATCAAGATGTCTTCAGTGAAGGTTGTCCATGGTGCAGAAGGAAGCGGACTTCGACTCAGATGTTTCCATCCTTATGGACGAGACACAAAGCTCATTCCGCACAGGATATAAAGCTGTTTGGTCTCGTGCTCTAGATAATGTGAAGACAAAAATACTTCACAACTTTTCAATCTATATAAAGTAATCAAACTGTTAATCTCAGGATATTCTATCTATAGTGCATTTGTATATTTTATGTACTGTTAACAATTGTACGAAGCGGAGAATAAAACGAAACTTATAAATCTTGTATGCTGTTTTCATAAACTAATATCCTGTGCGTGTGTGTTGCTTGTGCATATTTGTATAAGAATATACGTGAGAATAGATGTATCTCTGTCTGTGCATGCAGGCCCCAGGCATTTTGTTGACGGGGGGAGGGGGTGTCAACCAAGGGCGCTAGGTACTTACATATTCCTTGTTCCTTGTATGTCCTCCACAGTCCATCACAACAAACAATCAGATTTATAAACGTCGGAAGCTGAGATTCTCCAAAGCCAAGTTTAAGGGACAAACGCAGTGATGGCGTTTTTGGTCGCTACAATTTATGGGAGCGCCAACCTTTACAAATACAACTATTCGGATTTCTTCTTCGTTTTAATTGAACATAATGTTACGGACTTTTTGGCACGTGCGGGTGGGAGGGGGGCACCCTGCGCACCCCTCCCTCTGCCTAGCCTGTGGGCCCGTGACATGTCTCTGGTTGGTAAGTGCTTCCGGTGGATACTGAGTAGTTTAAACGTGCCCTCACTTAGTTGTTTGAAACCATCACAAACACGTGCATTGCCTAGTAATTCTTTTGTGCTCTATGTTCTTTTTATTGAATGGAACCGGTTTTTGAAGTTTATTATATAATCAATAGGGAAAATCTACCTTTAATATAGAAATCGAATAAGTTTTATTAAAACCATTTTGTCGATCATATGACTGAATTCATTTGTAATGTTACACTTGCAGTTGATCACGAGTCTCCAGAATTGTCTTCCCAAGCATACAGCCACACTGGCCCTTCATTAACGGTCTGTGGCTGCAACGGTTCGATCTATTTTGCTTTTTATTTTGCTTTTATTTTATTTTAAAAGGCTCTCTTTTCTTCATTTCTTTGGTACCCTCTTCCCCCTAGCCTTTGTCGCGCATCCGCCCCGCACAAAGTTAACAAACTTTATTACCATCTATTTGATCAAATGTTCCACTTGTATGTTCAAACATGTTTTCACGAGCAGTAAACTATATTTTGAGTACTGAGATATAACAGAGTAAATTAACCTACATAGCGTGACTCCGGCCTTTCAATTTGTCATACCTTTTACCTATTAGTTTGAAACACGGCTTATAACTAATTAGCCCGAAACGTGCTGTTCAAAAAGAGTGGTAGATTCTATTCTGCCCACACACTTTAAACCATGTATTACACTGCAATACAAATTATAGCTTAACTGACGTATTTGACAAAGTTTCGTTTATTCAACTGCTAGCGAGCCACGTTCAAGTTGTAATAAAGAGTTGTAGTGATTCCACTATCTGATCCTAAATTCGTGGATAAAAGTTGAAAAGAGATTAAGTGTAAGCTTGCGTGAAGCTTTGTTCAGAGCTCTGCAGTCCCAGTTACGCCTATTACGAACACGAAAACTCCCACAGGTTTTTACCGACGAAACCAAAAACTTAACAAACCGTTTTCCGCTGCATTCAGTAAATGAGGTTATCTTTTTAGAGCAGAGAGGTTGAATGGAACTCAAAACTACTTTTCTCTTGGTGTTAGCCTGCTATGTGGCTGGGCTGCAAGCAGTGGAGAGACGGAAAAACAGGGAAAGTAAGTTTTATTCTTTATTTTAGTATTAGTTAGGAGTCCTTAGTTTTTATGTGCAAGAAAATAGTTTCACACGCTTTTTTACTAGAACAATTTTACATAAGCATGCAATAAGGCCCAGATCGCTCAAAGTCTAAGAAGACTTAGAGCCTCAATTTAAGAAAACTTGAAGCCTTAACACAGAAAGACTCAAAGCTAGAAAAATGTTTCACGGCAAAATATTTAAACTCGCTGCTGAATCCGTGTCAGCAATTAAACAACAAAGCTTTATTGTTTTCGCACAATGTCTTTTCGTGCAGTGCTTAAACCCTAGAAGCAAAGTCGTGTTATAATTAAATTCAGGTTCGTTGCTTTTTCAAATTACATCAAAGTTATTAGTTATACAAATTAGAACCATTTAAAACAAATCGAGGCTGAAATGCCCAAAAACAGGAACAATGAATCACATTGTGAAGCAATTCATCATGTTCTTATTAAAAAATCTGCGTGTATGTTCAAAATATGCCAGTCCAATTGAGTGATCGATCGAGTAATATATTGCTGTACCGGGGCTCTGTCTTGTTACTGATACATATTACAAGGCATATGGAAATAAAATCAGTCCAAAATAGAACTAGATAAATCGTATTCAGTAAATTAAAAACCGCTATGCACATTCCTTTAGGGCCTCGGAATAGTAGTTGATTGTTTCAAAATTTAACGCTGCAAAAACGATTTCTTATCTGTTTTTAGTTGTTGTTCTTTAAGTTGCTTAGGAGCGGTGTCATTATTTATATTGATCACTGCTGCAGGTACATTAGCACAAAATGTTGTAATTTTAACATCAGAGAACAAAATGGATGTGGATTTCCCGACCTGTTTGGCAAGATCTTGCCAAGATATAGATATAACTCTTATACAGTTTTTCAAGTTCGTGGTTAGCATTTCGTATACAGACACTAGCTAATGCGGGTCTTCTTTACTGCATGTTACTTCTTGTCTTATTGGCTCATAACGCAAGCAACTGCTGACAAAAGGCTCTTCAAAGTATATCATTAACGTATCCGGCGTTGTAAGCTGCAAGAAATGGCTAGTTTTGCCATAAATGACGAGCTTATCTAAGTTTTTATTACTGAGAAGAAGAAATTGTTTCTAATTCCAGCTAATCGTGACGACTTGTGAAAATAACTACAGTGGGCTAAGTGCCCTCAAGGCACAACACAATTGACAACACATTTTCTTACATTTTCATGCTGTCAGTTGTCAAAGCTTACCGCGTCACACTGCGGCTTAGAAAATATTGAGATGTAATCCTTACTGAAAGTTTACGTCAGAACTACAAGTTTTACTCCCAGGCTTCGCTGTTTAAGCTGAAGATGGTGGGTACTCTCGCAGCAATTTCCTCATTCACGCAATTCCAACACAGTTGCATGCACTTCCTTTCCTTTTTAATTAGAGGCACATTAATTCTTCATTTAATATCAAATTTAAATTCCCTTGTAACTCAGATTGTCCTCACGCAACCTTTGAAATGCTGTTTACAGGTTCAAACTGCACTGATTGCAGACCGAAGCTTTGTAGGTGGCTGTACAAGCTGCTGGGACATAGGATATGTCAAACAAACTTGAGCAAAATCAACAAATTCATTCGTGAATCCTGTTCAGGGACATGCAGACTATGTAGGTACAATTTAAACTCTACAAATTACAGTCAATATTCAGATAAATAAAACAAATAATACAGCATCAAGAGGGGTACTAGACATAAAGTGACGTGGAGGTGCAAAGGATTTTTTGGGACAAAAAAATTCAACCTTTTGGTAATCAGTTTTTAAGAATTTTTTGATTGCAAGGTTCTTGCAAGCATTAATTTGATTTTTTTTAATTGGAAGTATTAACCTAGAATATTTTGGAGGGGTATGGTTTCGACGCATGTTTTTTAGCGTGTTTCATACACATCTTCAATCGACATAATTTTGACATTGAACTTCTCCTTCCATGGGAGTTGGGTAACTTCATTTCAAAGAACAAAATATGTAGACTCTGAGACGGATATTGCATGACCCCGCTAAAATACGATTTCCGTTTTCCATTGTTGCAAACATCTCTTTTTCGTCGTCGTCTTCTTCTTCTTCTTAATTCTTCTTCTTCTTCTCCACAACTCAGTTCTGGATTATAATATATATCACAATCTACAAACTTGAGCAGCCGTTTTGTAACGTCTTTTTGCATACGAAACAGGAATTGATACCAGTGTCTTTAGCCTTTGATATAGACATTGCTTTTCCCGTTCATTATACAATCGGAGCAGGAAAAACATTGTTTAATTTTAATTTGTTTCTTTTTGTTTCGTCTAAGGAAGTTGTTAGAACTTGCAGTTAGCTTGAATGAAATAGAATTGAAGTGTTTCTTTCCTTAATTTTGCAGGTGCGCCTGCGGGGAATGCTGAAGTCCACTGTAGGACAACAATCCATGGCTGCTGCTGGGACAAACTAACCCCCGCAGGGGGTCGCCACGGGGAGGGTTGTCCAAGTAAGTGGTCAGATGTAGCCATTTTTTCGCGGAAGCAGGAGGGAGGATGGTTGAAGAATGATTTTCGTGCAACACATTTTTAGGTCATATTGCGGCTACAATTTCCTAGTTTCACACACACTGTTTTTCAAAACCTTGAAACTTGGAGGCGTGTAAATATTCTCAATTTTTATCATGATCGATGGTGTAATTTCTTTTTTTATTGTTTCTTCTACTTCCCCTCCTCCCGTTCAACCCACGAAACCGAATGGTTACTTTGTTAATTATAACTTACTTACTTCCCAGTTTGCTTACAGGTTTACTTACTCACCTGCCTGCCTACTTACTCATTCATTTGCTTGTTTGTGTTCGCTTTCTTTCTTTCTTTTCTTTCAGTTTCTTGCTTTTTGGCATTCTTGTTTGTTTGTTCAGTTGATTAATTGTTTGTTTTATACTTGCTTTCTTGCTTGTTTGTCTATTTGATTGCTTATTTTCTTTCTTAGTGATCTTCTTCCTTCCTTGCTTCTTCCTTCCTTACTCTTTAATACTGTTCCTGCTTCAATTATAACTTATAAAAAGAGGACTCCTGTAAAACCTGGGTGAATAACACCACCTTCCTGTAAGGGAGTGGTATGCAGCACAGCCGAGACTTATTAATCTGACAGAGAAGAAAAAAGTCGTCCAGAAAGGGTTTAAGAAAACAACATTTATGAGCTATTCAGACAAAGTTATAACTTGCTCGAACTTAACAAGGCTGGTAGCGTTAAAACCTTCCCCAAACTATTTTGCCCATGCATTCATTGAATATAATAAGTCCAAAAATTACAAAAAAGGGATACCCATTTGTGCTTCTAAGGGGGTCCTCTTTTAAGGGGGTACTCTTTAAGGAGCTATACAGCTAATCAAATATAGCTGACTTCGCCGCAAATTTTACAGCTTCGTAAAAAAATCAGCGTTTTAAGAAAACTGTTAATCAGAAATACATTTGCATTGGCAAAGAGGAGAGCTGCGTATACGTAGTTACCAGTTTGATTTAACACTGTCCGATTAGGAAAAGCAAGTAAGATTAATAATACTAGCACCACTGAATCGTTTCAGAGTAGCATCATTTTGTCGATTCGACTCTAATCCTCTCCCTAGGTACGGTTAAATCGTAGAAAAGATAACTATCAGTTTTATAGCGGATCAGTTCTAAAGCATTCTAGAAATTGTGAATTTTCTAATGTGCGCGGTAGAGTTGCGCACTGCGAAACCGAGGAATGCCCTTTTGATCCGCCACTCCTAGCTAAATGGAAACGGTTACAAATATAGAAGTTGCTGATTTTCCCCAAAATTTTTGGCGGAAAGTTTGGTTGTCCTTCCTAAAGCAGAACAGTATATTCTGTACTGTTGTCGTGGCAACTGGATTTGATGGGCGCTTTGGTTATCATATATATATTTTTTAAAAATATTACTTTATTTAAATGCTTGTTTTTGAATATTTAACTAATTATTTTGCGTAGTTCAGTAGTATACAATTAGTTTACTAGTTAAGGCAAGTCGTTCAATGATTATTTAATTAATTAATTAACAAATGCATTTAATTAAGTAATCGATTGTATTAATTGTACTAATTAATCTCTACCGCAGAATGTGTGGACCATTACAAGTACTTATGCCCTCGATTTGCGTCATACTGCAAGTTAACTACCTTCAAAAATGCCGAGTTCATCCATATTCACTGTCCAGTTACCTGTGAAATGTGCAAGCCAAGAAGAGAAGAAAAAAGAGACGGCTCGAGACTCTTTAGAATATGGAAATCGTACTACTGAGTCCATCATTTACATTCCTTTGAAGTAGAGGTTTTTCATAAAATATTGTATGAGCTCAAAATTTTCCACAATAAAATTGCACAACCAGATAGTAAAAACAGCTATAGCCTTTAAAAAATAAAACACCAAGGTCATCAAAAAAGGAATGAGTTGCAAGCAAAAAGTTCTTTTAAACCTCATGCTACCCACAATATCAAATGACTGTCTCAAAACTAAAATCAAAATCAACGAAACACACAGAACAACCACTGGGTGCCTGTTCCTAATCTGACTGGAACACATTTCGTTTATATTGCTCTAGTTGGCAGATTCTCAAGTTTGCCCTGATTTTAGGATTCGACTGCAATCTACACAAAACAGGTCAGGGAACCTCAATTTTACTGTATTAAAACTGAACAGGTCGGGGATCCTCATTTTTGTTGTATTAAAAACTGTTTGCAAACCCAAAAGGACATTGAGGGAATTCTCTAAATATTCTGTCAACAAGTTATAGTGCCACTTTATTTTTGAAAAGTTAAGGTGGTGCAAAAACCTCTAGACAGAATTTTTTAAAAACTTCCTTAAACATTTTGTTCTGCAATAAACACAAAGGTTCACCACCCAATTCTTATATAAAATGCAATCGAGTGGTCAAAGTAGGGCCGTGTATTCAAGGCCCTGTCAAAAAAAGGCGAGAGTCACCTTAATGTGCACACTTCATGATCAGTTCGCTCGCGTTTGACGTTCGGTGTTTGATCCGTGATTTAAAGTCCCTATCATTTAGAAGTCCACCACCCAAGTTCAGAATTCATTCATTGTTTGAAAATCTTGTTAGACTCGGCATGTGCAACTAAACATAACCATTTTTAAAGATTTTCAATTTTTTGGTTACTCAAGGTAAACCGTCCAAATTTGAGGCGTTTTCTTTAAGTGTTGAAAACATAAATATAGCTCTTGCATATCAAAGAAAATTAAAATATGTCAATAGTTTTTTAGTATTTGTTCTTGTATTTAGAATATTTGATCTTCTGTGTTAATCTGAATGTTATTCTTATAACAACAAACCGCGGTATAGCAAGCACAAGAGCTAGTAGCTGAATGTCCTGATTCGTAAAACAGTAATACAAGTGGTAGCAGAACCTCTCTACTCAGACACACGATTATTAATGACTTAGTTTCATGCCTTTAAAATCTGCTCATTAATTACATGTACGTATATTAAGTTATAAGTGCAGGTACAGAAGAAGCTTTTATATTTCCAAGTATTCTACAATTTAGTCCTTTTGTAAATACTCGGTGTAGAACAAAGCACACTCCATATCACCATTTCCAACAATGTTTGGACTGAAGTTTGTGATCACAACTTTCTACATCAAATTATCTCTCGCATTCTTGTAAACTCGCTTACAAAGACCATTCATCCCTTTCAATATGTTACACGTCAAGCCTCTTAATGACAAAATTACAATAGATTATTTATCTGATAACATTGCTCTAGCTGTACATTCGTAATTACCGCTACCAACTCACTGCGTAAACAAAACTATAAAAAGAGTCCTCGTGGCTATAAATCTCACTATTTTTGGGTACGAATTCCATCAAAATAACGTTGAGACCAAAGAAAAAGTGACGAAGGTTTTGATTAAGTGCGTACAACAATGACTCAGTTACGACAATTAGACTCTTATCATTGATTTGCGTAAGAAAACGAAAGATAAGGATTTCCAAGCACCTTTTTGTTCTGCTGCACCTGGTGCAGCTGCAAATATGCAGATGGCCTCTCAAAGCGGTTGAATACGGCATGAAACGCGACGTGGGGTTCTGTGGGCACACATTTTTGGCTCTGTGGTAACTTTAAATCATAAAAAGGTGTTTTTTTGTGGTAAAACAAACAGAATTCCTGACATCGACTCTCAGTTGATTACTATTCGTTTGAATGATAAGCAGAAAATGTTGAAAATATACTGTGTCTGAGAAACGAATCAAAAAATGTGTGTTACTGCATGTTTTGTATTATCGCAAACCAAAACCATTATGTCGCGCAAACATTAGTCGAGAGAGCTATTTATATTGAAATAAGTTTCTCAAAAAGTTGTAATACTGAACTAAATGCCGCGTTTTTCCTTCTTCAAGAACTGGTTCGACTAAATAAAGGATACTTTTCGAGTGTTGTTCATTTGCATGATTCTTTTCACTGCGAATGTCTTATGTAATATGTCTACGGAACGTTTAAAGAAATAAAAGGTAAAATTGCGACTCCTGAGTTAACATATAATCAAAGAACAACGCAGTTGTTGATTAACTATTGCATGAAAGCTTATTAAAATCGCAAATAAAATAAAAATAACAAAATCCTTAAAATAAATCAGTATTTTTGAGATTTATTGGACTGAAGAATAAACTCTGGAATTTGTTAAGTATAACATTCGAAAACTATGAAAAATATGAAAAATGCTCTATTATGTTCGGAGGAATTTGGAGTTCGATAAATTCAATTTATTGTTATTATCGACAGCGAGTCGCTGTTTTGTCAAGGAAATCCAGATTTGTTTCAGTGATGCAGGTTGGAAAAACTTTAGTCCGCAAAAGTATTTTACTGTCCACAATAAATACTCAAAAGTAAGATTTTTCTTTTTTCGTTGATTTTCAAAGATATTTTTTTAAATGCGCTATGGCGCATTTACAGCAGTACAAAGACTAAATGCAATCGTTCACCATACTATTGAGACGAACAGCTGTAGTTAACAAATCTGTGTGGGAAGCAATTGATCTCTTTAAGAACATTTTATCTTTGATGGAACTTTCTTGTGAGAAAAGAAGACATTAATTTCAGAAAACAGAGTGTCAGATATTTAGTTAAACTTCATCGTTTTATTATTAGAAAATAATACGTTACTTTTTCTTTTCCGAACTAATAAACTAAATTTAGTGAAATTTACGATTCCCAACAGCCAATAGGTTTTCAATACGATTTAGGATTCTCCCCAAATATGGTAAAACTTCAACAAAAGCTGCATTTATCTCATTCAGTTTGAGTTACTAACTGATTAAGACCAAAAATCAACCCACAAACCCAACCTTCATCCCGAGAATGAATGAATAAAACCTAAGAGGCGCCTATTAATGTTAAACCGAAGATGAAGGCAGCAAAGACAAATGTGGGGCAGCTGGGTACAGCATTTTATGTCACCCCACCCAAAATGTCGTCGGATTCATTCCAGTCCTATCAGAGTTTTCCCGAGACAAGATATTCAGGACGTATCTATCAAAGAATTTTGTGCAGCACGACAAGTCAATCTTTATAACCGGGAAGTAAAAAAAAGGGGGGTTTTTACCAAGGAAACGTTTGTACTTTCCGAACAGTTATATTGCTTTAAAACAATATTACTAGAATTTCTTATATAACAAAATGAAATTATCGCGATAAACACATTAAAAACCGACCAGTAACCAGTCGGACATTCCTGTAGAAAGTTATAAAACATTTTTTCAGGGTAGCTTGTGATTATGACAGCAAGTAACCGAACTTGGAAGTAAAACAAAAAAAAGCGGACAATTTACCCACCCTTTTCCATCACATGCACGTGATCATCGATCATACACGTGATCCCTCGCCTTGGAACACAAAGCATCATGGTCGGGGCTACTTCTTTAAGCTAACGAGTAATAGTCAGACGATAAGACGTTTTAAAATATCAAAGCACAGGTTATTATTTATCACTTGGGTGTGGGAATAAGGATCCGACGTCAGGTGAACATTACGGTGATCCAAAAAAATGTCAGATCCCTATAAGTATAGTTCTTTTCAAGGATCAGTACTATAGCTGATTCAAACTTTATCACCTTGTAAAAGAAGTTGTGTTACGTACTTGTTACTTGCTGCTTAAGGTTGGGAATAGGGCATTTCGCAATTTTCAGAAATATATTTAGCTTGTTATCACGGATTGTTGCAAAAGATTTTAAAATGTTGCCATGTGTTTTTCGTTGTCAACTAAGGTAGTTACGTGAAAATACTTTATCAGATCAAACGAAGACTGAAGACATATGTCAGCTTACGTTCTTCGAATAAAATATTAACTAAAACAATAATGAGATCCAAACCTTGAAACTGTAGAGCAACAAACTAGGAAGTGCCATGATTTGAGCAAACAAAAGCGACTAGTGTCTTAAATACACTAAGCATTTTAGCAAGGGTTCTGTTGAAAGTTTTGTACTAACTACGCTAGCAGGCCGTATTGCACTATCTTGTAAACACAAAACATAAACTAAAAATATGTAGATACAACGGAGAACGGGACTGTATGACGGGGAACAAGAAACGGTCAATATGAGTCTGGAGGGCTGGGGAAATCGACAATGAAAAACGTCGAGCTCATTGCCGATACTATAAATATTGACCGTTTCCCGACTCATATTGACTGTTTCCGGTTTCCGGTTTTAGTAACGTCCAAATTAAATAGCACTGTATTAAAACTTTGCTTTGGTCCATTTTATACATTCTATTTTCCATAAAACCTTTTAACTTTAACATGCCGAAAGCAATGATTCCTTGTCTTTTAAGTACCTCTGTTGTACTAATTACTAAAGCTATATACTGAAAGACTAACGAAAAGATATAGTTCGAATTCACAAATGTCATGACCACCGTGGATTGCCAAGGCTGGATTGGAGAAAGAGACGATAAAACGTGAAAACTAGTCACGTGTTAGTCACGCTACACGCACGTACTACAACACCAGATCGAGGCAGAAAAAATGGGGGAAGTTTGAAAGTAAAACTGAGTCTGATACCGAGACTGAGAAGTCAGAAAACAATAAAATTAATGTTAGAACATCTACTGAAATAAAGTTAAAACAGCTGACAACTTGTTAGTCAACTTTCGGTGAAATTCAGTTCAGTTCATGTTTCAGTAGTTTTACGTGTAACACTTACAATTAAAAGATTGTATTAAACATTTTCTTGTCAAACCATTTTAAATTATATATTTTAGCTCCAGTATTACAGTTATTGTTTTGAAGGCTATAACTATTGTTAAGTATTCGAAAATTCGAAACCGCTCCAGTATATAAAAATAGGGAAGAGGGGACCCAGAACGTAAAACTTTTCCTGCCCCCACCCCCCTCCCCCCCCCGATCCTTTCCTTCCTACCTTTTCAGATCGCCATCTTTAACTGAGCCGGTTCTTATTGACCGAGCCCAAATTCAGCCTAACGTTTTTTTAAACTGTTCTTAATATTTTAGTACACAAAATGAGTCTTAGTTTATTCATTAAAATTAGGCAAACCAGAGCTTCGATTTGTGTTCTTATACTGAAATTGCGTATAACAAGAAGCAACAAATAACGATAAATATTGTTTTACTGAAAAAAGAATAATGATAAACATCGAAGAAAATCGTGAATGAATAATAAATATTAAATTAACGTAAAATTATAGCTATATAAAATAGACAAAAGCAATGACCACCCATAAACTCAAAAGAATACATAGGCCTCAAGTTTTTTTTCTTAATGTCTCTTCTTAAAAATTACCCAGCCTTTGTTTAAATATTTTTTCTTCTGAGAAATATTTTCTCTCTTTAATAGTTAATTAAGAGCGAAATCTGCCCGCAACTTCGTATCTTCAATACTTTTTAAAGCACACAATCGTGTAATGTGTTTTTGGCCATCAAAGTTGACTGTACAAATTAAAATTGAAAAATATTAAGTTCGTTGCAATGATCGAGTTACATTTAGCTTCATTCTACACTTTCACCTTTCCTTATCTGAAGCGATCAGGTTTTTTTATGATAATTAAAATTATCGTTTACACACAAGATATAATATAGAATAGTTCGGTGATATTTTCTTCAAATTTTCTCAGTCTTTTAGCTGCACTGGCGATTCTAATTGTGGTCCAATGACGTTCTGATCGATCAATGTCATTATATAATTGCAACTGGGTCATTTACAAACTAAAATTCTAAATTTAGTTTTGTACAAAGTTGCAAGAAGGATTGTAATTGCTTATACGACTATAACAAAAACGTATGACTAGGTTTCTTGTATAAAAAGCGTTAATCAGTTTATTTTATTTTACTAGGTTTTTACACCATTACGTTTTGCTAGTACATCCCAATGCACCGACGAAAATTTAACAGGTTAACATTTACTCCAAAGAAATAGCAAAATACTGTCTGTTTTGAGCCTGACTGACAATTCAAAGACTATCGTTTAACCAATGAGCAGTAAAAAACCTTGTTTATTCCATCAACACTTTTCTATATTTACGTTTTCAAGAATCGTTGACTATAAATTTGTTATAAGATGCAGCGGAGCGCGAAGTGACGCAGAACTTTTGCTTGCACTGCGAGGGAGTATAGACCACAAAACCACTGCCTACAGAGAAGATTATTTCACAAAGACCAAAGACTTACTACTTCGTTCCAGGCCTGTTCTTCAACCCAACCCAACAGCTGTTAATACTGGTGTTTATAAAGCAACAAAACACACTGGTGTACACACTACACATCTTGGCTTATAGGAATTCAAAAGAGGACAAATAATCTAAGCAAAATTTTATCTTTCCAGGTATTCACATGGCCTTCGTATTAAACATCTGCGCAATGATTAACACTCATAATTTCTTCTTCTAATCTGTAGATTGTTATTATTAATAAAGCCGTGCCCTCTCCCGTATTGCGATCATCAGGTTTTCGACTCTTGACGGAGAAGAACGTACGAACGTTTTATAAATATTTCAGTGTTTACGACAAACTAAGCTAAAAACTGATTTTATTTGAAAAAAACTGACAGTGCGAGTGATATGTAAATGGTCGTCGGGTTAACTTAATCGTAAGAAAATATTTTTGTTGTGATAAGTTTTATCGTTTCGACACGTGTGCTTTTGCGTGAAAAAATTGCTCTTTCTCCAGCCTGCGCAAAATCTTCTAATTTATAATTAATAGAGTTTCGATTGCGCGATAAATGTCCGGACAATGCGTATTTTTCACATTGAAGATTTATAAGTTCTGCGACCTTCAAAAAGAACACCAGAAACTCTGAGTTCGCTTCAAGGGCGTCTCAAAACACGTCTTGTTAACAGTTTAATCAGACAGTTCGAGGGTGTCTCTTTCCCTCATTCATTCATTATGACTACGTTCCTTACGTTTCTGCTGTTTCTTGCCCTGAGCTACGAAATTTGTCCACGAGTTCAAAGTGACGAAGGAGCGAGAAAACGACTTCATGCTCAAAGGAGCACTCAAGTAAGAGAAGTTTCAGATGAAGGGAGCTATCGAGAAGAAAGAGTGGATACTACGTTAAACGACGAAACAAGGAAAGTCCATTTACGGAGTGTGGGAGACAGAGAGCGGAACCAGAGGGACTTAACCGACTATAGTGAGACCGGCTTTGGTCATAATGGACCCAATGGAGACAGACAAGGGAACCAGTGGCCAGGCTACAGCCAAGGAAATTCTGACGGATGGAACTTCGCTACAGATGATTCAAACTACTGGTTTGAAAGGAGATACCACGATGAAAACGACTTTGGACCACGCGGAGGGAGATCTGCTCAGAGCAGCGATATGCTACGAAGAGGAAGGTCAGTTAACGATTTTGGTCCTCGTGGGGGTAGAAGCATTGAATTTGGTCCTCGTGGGGGTAGGAGTGTTGAATCGGGTCCTCGTGGAGGAAGGGGTGTTGAATCGGGTCCTCGTGGGGGTAGGAGCATTGAATCAGGTCCTCGTGGGGGTAGAAGCATTGGATCAGGTCCTCGTGGAGGAAGGAGTGTTGAATCGGGTCCTCGTGGGGGTAGGAGCGTTGAATTTGGTCCTCGTGGAGGTAGGAACATTGAAAGAGGTCAATCGGGTCCTCGTGGAGGTAGGGATATTGAGTTTGGTCCTCGTGGAGGTAGGAGCATTGAGTTTGGACCTCGTGGAGGTAGGAGCATTGAAGCAGGTCCTCGTGGAGGAAGGAGTGTTGAATCCGGTCCTCGTGGAGGTAGGGGTATTGAGTTTGGTCCTCGGGGAGGTAGGAGCATTGAATCAGGTCCTCGTGGAGGAAGGAGCATTGAATCTAGCCATCGTGCTCGTAGGAGCGTTGAGTCAGGTCCTCGTGGAGGCAGGAGTGTTGAATCGGGTCCTCGTGGCGGAAGGAGCTTAGACATGGGTCCACGTGGAGGGCGAAGTCTAAATATGGGCCCTCGAGGTGGAAGGAGCCTATATATGGGCCCTCGTGGTGGTAGAAGTTTAGATATTGGTCAACGAGGTGGGCGGTCGGCTGCATTTGGACCTCGAGGGGGAAGAGATATTTTGCTTGATCAAGGACCTCGTGGTGGGAGGTCGGTGTTTTACGAATACGGTCCTCGAGGTGGAAGAGCTTTGAATTATGGACCACGAGGGGGCAGAGATGTAGAGTTTGATTATGGTCCCAGAGGTGGAAGAGCTTTAGATTATGGACCACGAGGGGGCAGAGATGTAGAGTTTGATTATGGTCCTAGAGGTGGAAGAGCTTTGTATTATGGACCACGAGGGGGCAGGAATGTAGAATTTGATTATGGTCCTAGAGGTGGAAGAGATCTGTTTGATGGTCCTCGTGGAGGGAGATACGTAGGATTTGACTATGGTCCCCGTGGAGGAAGAGACCTCACCATTAGGTATGGTCCTCGTGGTGGTAGGTCGATGTATTACGGTCCACGAGGCGGAAGGGACCTAAGCGAGGGGCCGCGAGGTGGCAGGTCTGTGAATGGTCCTCGTGGAGGGAGATCAACGTCGGAAGTTTTGTTCTCTGGTGCCGAAAATGGCCCTCGTGGTGGTAGAGACTTGGGACCGCGCGGCGGTCGGAGCTCAGAAGTAAATATGTATGATGGCCCTCGCGGTGGTAGGAGCGCCGAGTCTGGCCCCAGAGGAGGAAGAAGTGCCAAACAAGACGAGAAAAACAGGAATGACGCTGGACCGAGAGGGGGAAGGGCCGTGACAGGTGCACGTGCACATGACAAGAGAGACATTCAAGTTTCCCGTGCAGTGGATCTCGACAATTTTGACAAGAAGCTGACTCACAAAGTGTAAAAACTGTTCTCTTCAAAAGCATTGGTGAGTGGATGCCAATAGGTTCACTGGCATTTGTCATTTACGTAGACTCAACTTAAGTTAGGGAGCGTCGACAAATCAAAAAAATTCTAAATAACGTCCAATGGAGGGGTTTAGCCGTGGACGTTATGGCAATTTTTTTAAGCATCAAACGAACTTATAATAGCTTGACAAAGTATGGAATGGACGTTATCGGGAGAGGGGGGAAGGGGTTTCGTTATAACGTCCATTGGACATTATGTAATTTTTTTTTGATTTGTCGACTTGTCAATCTTAAATAAAATACCAATAAAATCGGATGAAATTAGATAAAATTGACAAATTGAGTAATTCAGAGCTTCATGCACGAGCATGATCATCTGTTTGACATCCGCCCTAAGGAGTGAGACTCCGAGTTACAGATCTTATCCAATTTTAACCATTTTTAGTCAATTTTACACATTTCAACCGTTTTATGTCCTTTTTATTAGTATTTCATACTTATGCTCTACATTTTTTGAACTAAGTGAGCAGTCACACTTAAAATTCGTAAGAATTATCTTCTAAAAAGTGTGTCCTTTTGCACGGAAATGTGGCATGATGATCTCCTATAGCTTTTGTTTTTCTACAAAATTTACCTTTCCCTGCATTTTTCTTTTCCTCACTTTGTTTCTCCTTTTTTGTAACATAAAAAACGAAAATGGTGGGTGGCCAGATCCGTTGATTTTGCATTTTTGTTTGCCTTAATCTGAATCCACAATCTGAATGGGAATCCACCGATCCCCTGGTATCTTTTTTATTGTTGAATCAAAAGTCTGATTTTTTAAAAAATGCCGAAATCGAACCCGCTATATCGTTACGATACACAAATTCGCGTAAATAAACTTTAAAAAACATAACTCGAGTGGTTTTTTAGGCCGAGCAAAATTTGCCGATTTACAATCTCTTTCACCACGCCAGATTTTGTATCTATTCACTGTTGAATTTTCTTGTAATAGTTGTTCGAAATATTGAAGTACTTGTTGGATCCAACCATGTTTGAGTCTAGACTTACATATCGAGATCGCCCTTCCGTTTTGCTCAAATAGCTGTCTCCACTTGAATATTTTGTCAAATAGGACGCGGCTCAATCCAGTATGTTTATAATGTTAAGCAAACTTTGTTTCGAATGTTGCAAGATTTCAGGTGCATAGATGTTTCGGATTTTGCATGTAAAACTTTTCTTGCTGCAGTTTCACTGTTACCTTGAAAAAACCATTCAAAATCTCCCCTGGTGGTGAAGGGTTCGTGAAGTCTAGACCTCTTCCCTCAACTGACTGCATATTTGTGTTGTATCGGCTTGACGTACTTGCTGTCGCTTATTTGTCAACTTTTTCTCAACAGGAGCATATTGCAACCCTCGAAACGTATTTTTTGAACATGCATCTGTGGAGCTGGTGAAAAGACTACATATTTACGTGATATCCAAACAAGTACATGTGGAAGCTGGTGGCTGGCTTTACTTACATTTCTAACATTTTCCTGGCGTAACACAAGCGACATCTATTTTTAGACATTAAGGGAGAACGCTTGGATAGGAGCCGAAGCTCGTTAGCAAACTGTTAAATCGACCGAGATTGTTTGTTTCCATAAGTCGCATATGAGTCTTGATCGAGACAACATGTCAAATTTCAGAATTTCGCTACCTTTTCAATTGCTTGATTCAGATAAACTCAAAACACAGTTATGTCATAAAACACAACTATTATCCACGAATTTTACCCTAACATTAACCCTATAGCCGTACAAGCCTAAACGATTAAGATGAGTCAATAAGTCAACGGATTCATAACACAACTTTAATCCTAATGCACTCTTAACATCCGCTATTAAGCATAACCATAACTTCAATCCTAACCCGAACCTTAACACCAACTCGTTATCTCATTGACTCACTTTCTCAAAACGCGTGACTCTTGGCATCATTTGACTTATAAAACAGCGATCCTTGATCGATTCAGTGTACCGCGTGAACTATACTTGGCTCCTTTAAGATTATTTTTGCTTGAATGAGTTTGAACGAGATACAGATGAAACTATAGTTTCTTGCAAGAAAATATTTATCTTCACCAACAAACAGTAAGAACAGTTGATTGAATAAAATTGAACAGCTATACTGACCTTGTTTTATTAGTGTTATTGCTAATTATTATTGTTGTTGTTATTGTTATTATTATTATTATCATTATTATTATTATTTATTATTATTTTTATCAGTTCTACTATTATCAATATTATTATCACTGTTCCGTGTAGCAGTTCTAGCGTCGTACGTTCTGCAAGGTTTGAAGGCTTTTGGGAGGATTGAGTTCACAACTTTGAAAATTCTTAACGATTTTGTGCAGTATTTTTTGGGTTCAAGATTCTATAGCTAACAGGATTTACATTTGAGTAATTGAATCAAGCTAGTGTGTTGCTATCCGGCAAAGGCTGTTCCCAGTATCTAACTCAGTTCATGTATGTACCCAAATGTGTTGCTATCAAAGACTGTTCCCAACATCTAGCTCAGTTCATATATGTACCCAAATGTGTTGCTATCAAAGGCTGTTCCCAACATCTAACTCAGTTCATATATGTACCC